>KQ992423.1:318732-416513 GCA_001598015.1 Dorcoceras hygrometricum | reverse complement strand
CCCCGTGTTTTATTGTATTTGGGGGATCTGTATTTTGAACTGATTTATGTGGTTACTTGCTGTATCGAGTTGAGTAAACTTCTATTTTGAATATCGAATATTTTGAATGAATGATTTGAAGTTCAGGCCTTTGTATTTCGAAAAATTTTTAAGCCCTGATTTTAAGCTTCCGTGATTATGCGCTTATTAGGTGTTAATTGTTAGTAATTAGCACGAGGCCTGACAGCGCCTCCCTGATGTTCATCACAATCTGCGGTTCCACCTGAAGAGAAGAAACAAAGAAATACTGATCACCCGGCTGGAATCGCCAACCAGAAGTACTCAACTCCTCATGAACTTTCGAAATACTCAAGGACGCTAACATATCAGGCTGGGTCTTTCTTCTCAAAGCGTCGGCTACTAAGTTCACACGCCCAGGCTGATATTGAATCTCACAATCGAAGTCCTTAAGCAATTCCATCCAGCGTCGCTGCCTCATGTTCAAATCTGACTGCGTGAAGATATATTTCAGGCTCTTGTGGTCGGTGTACACCACAAATTCTTCACCATAGAGATAAGGCCGCCAAATCTTCAAGGCAAACACTATCGCAGCCAACTCTAAATCATGAACCGGGTACCTCGTCTCGTGAGGCTTCAGCTGTCGAGACGCATACGCAATAACGTACCCGTTCTGCATCAAAACACACCCTAATCCACTCAGAGAAGCATCGGAGCACACAACAAATCCTCCGGAGCCAGACGGTAGGGCCAAAACAGGAGCAGTAGTCAACTTCTCCTTCAGCTTCTGAAAACTATACTCGCACTCATCTGTCCATATCTTTCTGAGTCAACTGCGTCATAGGCCTGGCTATTGAAGAAAACTTCTCAATGAAACTCCTATAGTAGCCGGCCAACCCCAAGAAACTACGGATCACTGAAACATTTCAAGGTCTCTCCCAGTTAAGAACTGCTTCGACCTTGCTAGGATCCACCGAAATTCCTTGTGCCGAAATTACGTGACCCAAAAAGATAATCCTGTCGAGCCAAAACTCGCACTTGCTGAATTTGGCATAGAGCTGCGAGTCTCTCAATCTCTGCAATACAAGTCTCAAATGCTCCTTGTGCTCTCTCTTGCTTCTCGAGTACACCAAGATGTCATCTATGAAGATGATAACGAACCGATCGAGGAATCTCATCTGGAAACACGTCTGGAAATTCTCGAACAACGGGGATGTCGCGCAACTCTAATCGCTGCTCCTGGGAACCATCAAGTGCGTAGATCATGAATCCTGCATTACCTAGCGATAGCAGGCTAAACATCTCCATAGCGGACACTAGGGGAATCTTCGACCTCGAATCCGTGCCATAGAAATCCCACCTCTCACCCGTATCAGGGCGAAATCTCACCACACCATGGAAGCAATCGACGGTATCTCTCGAACAACGGGGATGTCGCGCAACTCTAACCGCTGATCCTGGGAACTGTCAAGCGCATAGATCAAAAATCCTGCATTACCTAGCGATAGCAGGCTAAACATCTCCATAGCGGATACTAGGGGAATCTTCGACCTCGAATCCGTGCCATAGAAATCCCACCTCTCACCCGTATCAGGGCGAAATCTCACCACACCATGGAAGCAATCGACGGTATCCTTACAGCTAGATAACACATCCATTCCCAAAATATAGTCGAAATCTCTAATCCCCAACACAATCAAATTGGTCACCAAAACATGCTCATGAAACCTAATCAGGCAATCTACCACTACCTCTCGGGACCACAGGTTCACACCAGCAGGAGTAGACACGGAAACAACATCACACAGTGGGGAAGAACTCAACCCACGCTCAAACACAAACATCTCAGATATGAAAGAGTGTGATGCACCAGTGTCAAACAAAACTCTCGCAGAATAATCAAAAATAGAGCATGTACCTCTAATCACCATGCCCGGAGTCTCCTCAGCCTGATCTCCCGTCAAGGCGTTCGCCTGCGCCTGCTGGGGAATCTTAAACGGGGGTCGGGAAGGTCCTCCAAAATGCGACGGCTCACGAGGCTGAAAACCAGATCGCTGGGACTGAACAAAAGGTTGCTGTCGCTGGGAGGAACCACTAGCGGAACCCTGCTGCGACTGACCAGTAGACCGCCCTCCAATCGAAGGACACGCTCTAGCAAAATGTCCCGGCTGACCACAAAGGTGGCAAAGTCCTCGGACTCCTCGACACTGCGAAGTCTCGTGTCTCCCTCCGCACTGACTACAGAATCCGCCTCCAGAACCACTACCAGAACCACTGCCAGAACCAGAGCTAACGGAACCAGAAGAACTCGAATGGCCCTTCTTCTTGAATTGCTTCCCTCTAGGTCTAAACTACTGGCGACTCGACTGCTGTGACCCCTGAGGAGACTGATACGACTGCGACACCGCCTGAGCTGGCTGAGAAGCACGCGCGGTAGTCTGATGTATCGGAGCCTCAGGATCCATCAAACTCTCCTCGATATCAACTGCATTGTTCACAGCTTCCATGAAAGTCGCCGGGGACCCAGACAGCACCATCCGATAAAGGTCAGGTCTCAAGCCCTTCAAGAACTTGTTCCTCTTCGTTCGCTCTTGGTTCGCCACAGCTGGCATGTACACTAGAAGCACAGAAAACCTCCTCGCATACTCGGCCACACGCATATCACCTTGCTTCAAATTATCAAACTCACGCTCTCGACTGGCGAAATAGGACTCTGGAGTGTATTCGCGTCGAAAAGCCTCACAAAAAACATCCCAAGTGTGCTCCGTCCCACTATCTCGAAGAATTCTAGAAGTACTCCTCCACCAGCGCTGTGCATCATCTCGGAAAACCTCCTCGCATACTCGGCCACACGCATATCACCTTGCTTCAAATTATCAAACTCACGCTCTCGACTGGCGAAATAGGACTCTGGAGTGTATTCGCGTCGAAAAGCCTCACAAAAACATCCCAAGTGTGCTCCGTCCCACTATCTCGAAGAATTCTAGAAGTACTCCTCCACCAGCGCTGTGCATCATCTCGTAGCTGCAGCACTGCCAACTTCAGTCTCTTTTCCGGAGCGTACTCCAAGGTGTCAAATAGCTCCTCCATCTGAACAAGCCACGCCTCAGCCCTAGCGCCACCCTCAGTACCGGCCAACGTCGGTGGGTTCGTCCGCTGAAATCGGGCTAAGACTAACTCCATTCCACCTATCTGCCTAGTGACGTCCTCGACCTGAACGTCATCATCACTACCTGCTCTAGACTCCTCCTCAGAACGTCTAGTCCTCCTACCTCCTCCTCATCTCGGCGGCATCTAATCAAGCCTAGAGGTAAGATCTCACAGCAGGTAAAATAACAAGACAGATAATAGATCACATAAGTCACAGAGGCAATCAAAATCAAATCAAAACTCTATGCCTAGACTCGAGTGTGATCAAAAGAAATCGAGCTTATCCCAGTTTAAGCTCTGATACAAAAAATGTCAGTCCCCGTGCTAATTAATAACAATTAACACATAATAAGCGCATAAACACGGAAGCTAAAAATCAGGGCTTAAAAATTTTTTCGAAATACTATGGGCCTGAACTTCAAATCATACCTTCAAAATATTCAATACTCAAAATATGAGTTAACTCAAACTCATACAACAAGTAACCACATAATATCAATTCAAAAGACAGATCCCAAAATACATGATAACACGGGACATCCCCCGGTTCAATACATATCATAAATAAACTGGGACTCAGGGATGCGGGGATCGACCAGCTGAACTTCCACTCTGCCCAGCTAGGTTACCTAAAACTCCTGCAAATGGGCACGCAGACCCAAACAACAAAAGCAGGAAAACAAGTACGAGGTCAAGCCTCAGTACGAAGAGATATCAAAACAGCTAAACATGCAACATGCTATAATAAATGCTATGAATGCATGAGGGCTATCAAGCAATCGGATAGCTAGACCCGCCTATCAACTGGAAACTCAAATCAAGCCTCTATACCACGCACAGCTAATCAGCCGGTGGAAATCATCGGTCCGTGATCATCGGGGCCCGTCAGCCCATCACAGCTCGGTGGTAGACACTCGAAACAGCTAATCAGCCGGTGGAAATCATCGGTCCGTGATCATCGGGGCCCGTCAGCCCATCACAGCTCGGTGGTAGACACTCGAATCCGGTAGTCACCACTCCGATGATAGCGTTGGACTTTTCGGCACGACTCAACAGTCGGACAGTCACAACGTGGCACCCAATCAGGTAATCAAATCAATCTATCAATTCAGGCTCAAGATGTATGCATGAATGCCATTCAATATCCATGCTTAATGCATACAATTCATAATACGTGCAAACAGAATGTATAGCTCAAGAAATTCATCAAACTGTTCCACGTAAACGCCTAGCAACAAAGTC
This sequence comes from Dorcoceras hygrometricum, assembly GCA_001598015.1. Lineage (NCBI taxonomy): Eukaryota > Viridiplantae > Streptophyta > Magnoliopsida > Lamiales > Gesneriaceae > Dorcoceras > Dorcoceras hygrometricum. The sequence goes on along the minus strand of KQ992423.1, from coordinate 412,124 downwards.
ACGGATTTCACAACATTGAAATATAGACATGTTCACGCTCAAAGCTGCTAAGGGCTGCTCAATCGTACCTTTCTTCTTCAATTTACCTAACAGATTTCTCCTGGTTCAAATCACGCAGCAGGAACTTCCTGGAAGCTGAAATCTGTTACAACATAGCTAATATCTTAGCTCAATCTCATCATAAACACGCTAATCCTACGGCCAGAAGTCTAATTCAATTCCTACACTTCTATGCAGGCATTAGCTACTAGAACATAGCTCAAATCTACAAGGAATGCTCACCCAAAAGCTCACGCTAGCAGAAGAACACACGTACAGACTTTTCTTAAAAAGCTTCGAACTCCAGCAGCTTCGCGTTTCCACACCAGCGCTAATACAACGTCTCAAATGGGTAGCAAACGAAAGAGCTAAGCAAGGGGAATCCAGCGCCACTAAGATTTTCAAAAACAGAGGCTGGAAGCGATGGAATTTGGCGGTGGAAAATCACGGTGAACAGTAGCTCGACGAGGGTTTGGAGAAGAAGAGATAAGAAATATCTGGCTCAAAATAATTCTAAGTGTCGAACAACACTTCTATATATAATCTCCCCAAATCAACGTCTGCTGAACACCAATATTCAGTCGACTGAACAGTAGTGATCTTCCAGCAGATACCTCCTTTATTTCGCTAAATTCAGCAGCAACGACTACACAATTAATCGCACAAAAACACTTCAAAACGACACCGTTCCCACTTATCAAAACGACGCCGTAGCAAACACCAGCTGACAACAGCTCTCGCAAACAAAACTACCAAGAGCTGGTAACAGATCTCTCTTCAAAACAATCCATCTGCTGGTCGCGAGAATTCACTCAAAACGACGACGCATCTACTAATCCAAACGACGTCACTTTAGTTACGTAACCATTGCTGCCAACAGCTGATCTTCTAAACGCAAAGCTCAAAACGCAGCGTTTCAACTAATTCAAACGACGCCGCTTCTCAACACTTTAGTATTGTGCGCCTGCTGGTCAGCAGCAACCAAAACAATGCGATCTACTACCAGCAGCAAGGAATACGTCACGCCTACGTCATCATATCTACTAACAGCTCTTGCGACTGATTCCACAAACCATCAGCTGATCACTGTTCACAAGCGCAACTGCTGATTCCAATAGTTAACACTCCAAAATGTTGACTAACACGTGTCACTTCCTCATTCAATCTCACGCTAAGCGCAATATCTGCCAGCAGCAACCTCAAATTCGAAACTTAAAACCAGCAGCTCTCATTGCGTCACGCTGACGTCATCTCTGCTGATTCAAAATGCACCAGCAAGAGCTACAGTATCGTTGACCAGCGTTGACTTCACCAAAAATCGATATTTCTCATCTCTTAAACTAGCGCTGCGGCTGATGAATCAGCAGGAACCTTATAACTTTAGCATAATCCTCAAAATACACGTGATTAATCCCAAATCAAATCAATTAATCACTAATCTAAATTCTCAATCCTCACACTAACGATCCCAGCAGGGAGATGAGAGTGCGGTATTGACGCTCGCCCTCACATCCTGGTAATAAATCAACAACAGCAATACAAGATACAAGGCTGCAAAATACGATACACAAGGGACCTGAAATATGCGTGAACGAATGCGTGTATGCAATTCACATGAAACAGCTAGCATAAACACCAATGCTCAGCAAGCAATACACAGATAAGTTCACCGAAACATCCCAGCAGCCACGCATAATATCTCACGCCAATCCCAAGCTAAATCAAGCTCAAATCCGTACCTTATACTCCTGAGCTATAATTAGCACACGCTGGTTACCACAAGGAAATCCCGAAACTCTGGTAAAAGCCTGATAAACACACGACATACACAACATAAATCTTACGGGATGCTAAACAATGCTCACGGCTGAGAGTCACACTCAACCAGCTGCCCAATATACCTCAAAAGTTAAACGAGAAGCTTAAAACTATGGCTAGGAACAAGGTCTCACTGAAAACCAGAACGTAGTTCTACCCGGTCGACGCAACACTCGAACGGCAGAAACTTTGCGTTCCTCAACTAGCCAATTACAGCTTCTAAACTGGTGAAGAGTGATAGATCTTCTCGAGAGGAGTCCAATGCTACCTCACACGAGCAAATCAACCACCGGAAATGCCGGGAATTCGTCGGAAAAGCTCACGGCTGAACAGTGCTCTAGGGTTCGAAACGAAGAACACAGACGAGGGAAATATTTGCTAAATATGGAATTGATATCCCAATTCGAAGACCAAGTCTTCCTATAAATAGCACTTGAAACGACTGGAAATCAATACAAATAATTGTCCACCGACAAAACCAGTCGACACAATTAATTTCCCAAACCACCAGGTACCAACTAACCAGCAGACGCAAGAACCAACTACTGATTTCTCCAACAACGCTAAAACAAATCGCAAAGCAAACTAACGGCTGGTTCTCAAAACGGCATCGCACTACCTTATTCAAACGATGTCGCATAGGATGCTATACCAGCAGCTGGTCATCCAGTCGCAAGAACAAAACAATGCAACGCTTCTCTCTGCTGGTACCAGTCGCAACCTCAAAACGCAGCGTTGCAACTAACCCAAACGACGTCGCTCCACTGACGTCATCAAATCTGATAGCAGCACTCGCTAAATACCAGTAGCAAGCTACAGTAGCGAACAATCTCTCGCAGCTGGACAATCAGTCGCAACATCCAAACGACGACGTTTTCTCTCGAGCTACAGGAATGTTGACCCACGTTGACATCCGCTTCTGCTGAACAACCAGCAGACACACACACGCGATTCCACCAGCTGGTACCAGACGCAACATCCAAACAACGTCGCGCCAACTAAACTAAACGCAGTCGTTTTGCCCTCAACGCAAATACAATAATGCAACGGCTGGATACAACACGCTACCAGCTCTCACTAAACACAAATAAATCCAGCTTTCACTAAAACGACGGCGTTCTGGGATCTCACGCCAAAACACGCTACGACTGGTTTTCGCCACCGACCACCTGCTAGCTCGCAAAACCAGCTTTTGCCTCAAAAATACCAAAAACACGAGAGCATCCAGAATTGTTCTAAACATAACTTTCGACCTGAAAATGCAACTCAAACCTCGAAACAGAGATTCTAAACCACCAAAATCTCTATAAACCGATTAATTCCAACGATTAATCTCAATTAACAAATCCAGGTCTCACATTTCTCCCCCACTAAAAAGGATTTCGTCCTCGAAATCACAACAACAATTCTGAATCAACAAACAAAACAGCAGAGGCTAGAATAGAAACTAAAAACTAACACCAGAACTCGCCCAACACCAGGCCAAGAGTTCAAGATAACTGAGCAAACAAATAACAACAACTAGGGATGGAATACAACGATACTACAAGCTGCTGGAAATCTAGCTCAACAGCTACTCAAACAGATGCGGCCACTCGCGCTGCATCTTTTCTTCCAGCTCCCAAGTAGCTTCTTCCCTACCATGTTTGCTCCACTGTACCATCACCAACGGAATGGTTTTATTCCTCAACTTTCTCTTTTCGGCCAAGGATCTGCAAAGGATATTCCTGATAACTCACCGACTGATCTAGCTCTACCTCGTCAGTTCCAAGCACATGAGACGGATCTGGCTCATACTTCCTCAACATGGAAACGTGAAAGACATCATGCAGAGAAAATAACTCGGACGGCAACAACAGACGATACGCCAAAGGGCCAATCCTCTCGACGATCTCATACGGACCAACGTAACGAGGGGCTAACTTTCCCTTGCGTCCAAAGCGCATCACACTACGAAACGGAGAAACCTTGAGAAATACACAATCACCAACCTGAAACTCAAGAGGTTAACGCCTCTTATTCGCATAACTCGCTTGGCGATCCTGGGCAGCTTTCATCCGTTGTCTGATTAGATCGACATGATCTTTCATTTTCTGCACAAAGTCAGGGGCAGATAGCTGCTTCTCCCCCACTTCTTCCCAACACACTGGCGATCTGCACTTGCGACCATACAAAGCCTCGAAAGGCGCCATGCCAATCATCACTTGGTAGCTGTTATTATACGAAAACTCAACCAAAGACAACGCGTCTTGCCAACTACCTCCGAAATCCAACACAACAGCACGCAACATATCCTATAACGTCTGGATAGTTCGCTCAGATTGGCCATCTGTCTGGGGATGATACGCGGTACTCATAGCCAATCTAGTGCCCAAAGATGTCTGCAAACTCTTCCAAAACCTGGAAGTAAACCTCGGATCTCGGTCTGAAACAGGCACACCGTGCAATCTGACAACTAAATCAACGTACAGCTTCGCCATCAGCTTGACGAGGAGTTTCCGTCCGTGCTGAATTCGTCAGTCCTTCTAGTGAAGGCTGACGAAGGTGTCTTGAATCCGGTCGTGGACCTGATTGACGATCTACCGCCGCCTACAGTTTGAAGTGCCGGTTTCCTCGTGAAACTGGTCGGAGCCAGGCGCCTAGACGACAGCAAGGTAATCATCTACAAACACCCTATGTATGTTTGTATATTTCTTTGAATGTACTGAACACTTTCCGGGCAAATTTTGTTTTTCCGCTGCGCCCCGAGAAGTGGGATCCGGATCCGCCACCGCTATCCCGACAGTGGTATCAGAGCTAAGGCTCGGATCCTTCAATACATTGTTGCCTGAATTGCATCAGATCTCGAAATTTTTTTTTGAATTGCAGCTGCCGTATGCGGCGGCCCCCACATCCGCGTGCGAATGCGCGTGCTTGGCCGTGCGATCGCACCTTGTGGCCGCACGATGGCCTGCGCACCTGCTGTGCATGGCGGCGCGATCACCAGCCTTGTGCCGCGCGCTGGCCGCGCGATTGATACATGTTGGCCGGCCAATGATCGCGCACTGGTTACGCGAGATGGTGGCCAACGATGGCTGCTGGACGTGCGACGTTGGGCGCATTGTGCGCCGTGCGATGGCCTGCGCCGTGCGGCCGTCGTCCGACGTGATTTCTGGCAGATTGTTGCGACGGCTGATTTTTCCTTCTAGGTTTTGTTCGGGCCTGTCCCGGGAAGCCCATGAAGTTTTCGGGCCGATATTCGATATCGGGCCGATTTTGGTCGATTTTGGAATTTTTGAGATTTTGGGCCTAAAATCGTTTTAAGCCCAATTTGATGCAATTAAAATTGCAAAATATGATTTTAATTGTGAAATATGATTTTATAATTAAAATATGATTTTGTTGATTAAAATTTGATTTTATCGACAAAATGCGATTTTATTATAAAATGCGATTTTATGATTAAAATATGATTTTGTGGTAAATAATTTGATTATTTAATTTATGCAAGTTAATTAGATTGATTGCATGTTTGGGATGATCGAGAGCCGTGCCCAATGTGTTAGGTGTATGCTTTAGGTTTTGAATTTGTGGCTTTAAGCAATGCAGTCTGAGTTTGACTCAATGCATGCGAACCAAGTTTGGACTCTTGTTAACCCTCCCGAAGGAATTGTTCCTATTGGGTGTAAATGGGTATACAAGAGGAAACTTGGGCCTGATGGTAAGGTAATGACCTACAAGGCACGACTGGGTCGCGAAAGGTTACACTCAAAGTCAAGGTGTTGACTATGATGAAACTTTTTCACTAGTCGCAATGTTCAAGTCAATTAGAATCTTACTTGCCACAGCCGCATGGTACGACTATGAGATATGGCAAATGGATGTGAAAACTGCGTTCCTTATTGGAAACATTAAGGAATAGATCTATATGACGCAGCCTGAGGGTTTCACATCTGTGGGAAGTGAGCATAAGGTATGCAAACTTCAGAGATCGATCTACGGTCTCAAACAAGCATCGAGGAGTTGGAACCTGATATTCGATGAAACAATTAAGGAATTTGGTTTCATCAAGAATCCCGAGGAGCCATGTGTATATAATAAGGCAGTTAAAAGCGCTGTGACATTCCTCGTACTTTATATTGATGACATTCTACTCATTGGGAATGATGTAGGAATGCTGCAGTCAACTAAAGTATGGTTGTCTAGTAGATTCTCGATGAAGGACATGGGTGAAGCATCCTATATTCTTGGAATACAGATCTATCGAGATAGATCAAAACGGATGCTCGGACTCACCCAAGCTACCTACATCAATACCACACTTAAGCGGTTCTCTATGGAAGAGTCCAAGAGAGGACACCTACCTATGTACCACGGGGTCACTCTATCTAAGTCTATGTGTCCGAAGACTGATGAGGAGATAGAGAGTATGACACGTGTGCCATATGCCTCGGAAATAGGTAGTATTATGTATGGCATGATCTCGACTAGACCGGATGTCGCATATGCTCTGAGTGTCACGAGCCGCTACCAGGCCAACCCCGGCCAATTGCATTGGAAGGCTGTGAAAGATATTCTTAAGTACTTGCGAAGGACTAAGAATATGTTCATGGTCTATGGGGGTGGTGAACTGAAATTGGAAGGCTACACTGATTCTAGCTTCTAGTGTGACGTGGATGACTCGAAGTCTACCTCTGGATTTGTATTCATGCTCAATGGTGGTGCTGTCTCTTGGAAGAGTTCCAAGCAAGACACCATCGCGGATTCAACCACTGAAGCTGAGTACATTGCAGCATCAGCTGCTGCTAAGGAGGCGGTTTGGATAAGGAATTTCGTCCAAGATTTGGGCGTCATTCCTGATGGAGTTGGTCCAGTCCCGATGTACTGCGACAACACGGGTGCCATTGCGCAAGAAAAGGAGCCTAGGTCTCACCAAATATCCAAACATATACTGAGAAAATACCACATAATCCGGGATATTGTGGCTAGAGGTGACATAGCAGTTGAGAGAGTCGCCTCTGCGGACAACGTTGCTGATCCACTTACGAAGCCCTTGCCAGGACCGTTGTTTGAAAAACATCACGAAACAATGGGACTGCGTCTGATGAGTAGTTGGCTTTAGAGCAAGTGGGAGATTGTTAGAGTAGATGCCCAACTAGCCAACTTGTGGCGTATGGGTTTATAGACTCTTGTATGAAACGATCTTTATATATGATATTCGCATTTATTCATGGCGTTCTTTATTTTTATTATGACTATAATGTTAACAATAGTGTTGGATAAAGACCTAGAATGCACCATAGTGTATGATAGATGTGATAGTGGGTATGACGGCTATCATGAAACACATCTAATAGTCACTGTGTATTCTGAACTCGTTCCTAGTCGATTGGGCCGTCAAAATGAGGATAAGGCCGCCCGAGATTGAGACTAGTATCTGCGATGCGAAGTACCGTGTTTCATTGGATAGGAACATTGTGATGTTCTGAGCATGTAGATAGATAGTGACCTGGTGATCTATCGAACTACCCTCGTTCGGACTTTCCAAGTGGTTACCATTTGTCGAGTGGATAAGTCCGTGGTCTTGGTTGTACTGATTAGTTCTCACGACTCGAAACGTTATTGAGACTCTACATGATAGGCGTCTCACTTTGACTCGTTTGTCGACTCACTTGGGGTCTTTAGGCGGCGGGATTGGGTGAGACCCCGATGCATGTATGAGTCGATGCTTCGTTATCGAGGATTCACCGTTCGCTTACATGCGTGGATATCCTATGCTATCTGAGGGGATAATAGTGTATAAATCTCTGGACAGAGTACTAGAAGTGTTTTAGGTAAATGGGTTTACCTAGTAACACTCGCGATGTCCCTATTCGATCTCCAAGATGTATGCATAGCTATCGGATCTCTAGCGACTCTCGATTTACCAATGGTCGTTGATCTGATCGGGATATATGTGTTGAAAGAACCGTACTGTACGCTAACCACGACCAACTGGTTCTTGCAGACACTATTAGTGATACCTAGGGGATCATGGGGTGATGTTGCTAGGCGCTTTACCATGATCCTATGGGCAAGCCCGAAATTGTGATTTCGGAGCCGCAATGGTTGCGGGCCCACGGCTAGCTGTATCCCTGAACCATTGAGGGTCACACAAGTACTGGATTCATGATTCCCGCATGGAAACTGAGCTCAATGTGTTGAGCATACAAATAGGATTTTAGGGAGTGCGACTTCCTAAAAGTCAACAGTGGTCAAATTGCGATTTCCGGCTGTTGAGGGGCAAAACTGTCATTTTGGACTAGGTATCTGAAAAATTGTTTTTCATGTCATAACATTCAGTTTTGGAAACTGATTCGATCGTCGATCGGAGTTGTGATGAAACCGCAGTGAATTAAATGAATCGAATGTTCATATGGACCTGGGTATGACCCAAGTCCATTGGGCCGGTTCAAGCCCATCTATCACCTTTATTAAGTTAAGATGATTAGGGCTTGATCACTCAAGTATCATAACCTAAACCTAGCCTCCATAGACCACTCGGCCGCCCCTCTCCTCTCGCCCCCTCTCTCGGCCGCGCCGCCGCCAAAGTGCCGCCGCTCCGCCGCCGCGTACGTTGATCGGACTTGTTCCGATCAGCTTGACGAGGAGTTTCCGTCCGTGCTGAATTCGTCAGTCCTTCTAGTGCAGGCTGATGAAGGTGTCTTGAATCCGGTCGTGGACCTGATTGACGATCTACCGCCGCCTACAGTTTGAAGTGCCGGTTTCCTCGTGAAACTGGTCGGAGCCAGGCGCCTAGACGCCAGCAAGGTAATCATCTATGAACACCCTATGTATGTTTGTAGATTTCTTTGAATGTATTGAATACTTTCCGGGCAAATTTTGTTTTTCCGCTGCGTCCCGAGAAGTGGGATCCGGATCCGCCACCGCTATCCCGACAGTTACTTCGTTGGGTATCCAAAGAATTCCATTGGATACTACTTCTACTATCCCAATGAAACAAAAGTTTTTGTTTCTAGAAATGCCACCTTTATGGAAAGGGAATTTCTACTTGATAGAAAGGGCAAAATAGCAGATATCAAAGAAGTTCGAGAACAAACTGAAGTACCAAGTGAATCTCCTGCACCTCCAGAGCCAGTGCCAGAAATGGTCGCACCTAGGAGATCCGAAAGGGTTCCTAGGGCTTCTGAAAGATATGGTTTCCTCCTTGAAGATGATCAAGGTGATCAAGTTGTTGGATGTGATCCAAGGACTTTCAAGGAGGCAATTTCCGATGCTGATTCTAATTTGTGGCTTGAAACAATGCAGTCTGAGTTTGACTCAATGCATACGAACCAAGTTTGGACTCTTGTTAATCCTCCCGAAAGAATTGTTCCTATTGGGTGTAAATGGATATACAAGAGGAAACTTGGGCCTGATGGTAAGGTACTGACCTACAAGTCACGACTGGTTGCAAAAGGCTACACTCAAAGGCAAGGTGTTGACTATGATGAAACCTTTTCACCAGTCGCAATGTTCAAGTCGATTAGAATCTTACTAGCCATAGCCACATGGTACGACTATGAGATATGGCAAATGGATGTGAAAACTGCGTTCCTTAATGGAAACATTAAGGAAGAGATCTATATGACGCAGCCTGAGGGTTTCACATCTGTAGGAAGTGAGCATAAGGTATGCAAACTTCAGAGATCGATCTACGGTCTCAAACAAGCATCAAGGAGTTGGAACCTGAGATTCGATGAAACAATTATGGAATTTGGTTTCATCAAGAATCCCGAGGAGCCATGTGTATATAAGAAGGTAGTTAAAAACGCTGTGACATTCCTTGTACTTTACGTTGATGACATTCTACTCATTGGGAATGATGTAGGAATGCTGCTGTCAACTAAAGTCTGGTTGTCTAGTAGATTCTTGATGAAGGACATGGGTGAAGCATCCTATATTCTTGGAATACAGATCTATCGGGATAGATCGAAACGGATGCTCGGACTCACCCAAGCTATCTACATCGGTACCATACTTAAGCGGTTCTCTATGGAAGAGTCCAAGAGAGGACACCTACCTATGTGCCACGGGGTCACTCTATCTAAGTCTATGTGTCCGAAGACTGATGAGGAGATAGAGAGTATGGAACGTGTGCCATATGCCTCAGCGATAGGTAGTATTATGTATGGCATTATCTCAACTAGACCGGATGTCGTATATGCTCTGAGTGTCACGAGCCGCTACCAGCCCAACCCCGGCCAAATGCATTGGAAGGCTGTGAAAGATATTCTTAAGTACTTACGAAGGACTAAGAATATGTTCATGGTCTATGGGGGTGGTGAACCGAAATTGGGAGGCTACACGGATTCTAGCTTCCAATGTGACGTGGATGATTCGAAGTCTACCTCTGGATTTGTATTCATGCTCAATGGTGGTGCTGTCTCTTGGAAGAGTTCCAAGCAAGACACCATCGCGGATTCAACCACTGAGGCTGAGTACATCACAGCATCAGCTGCTGCTAAGGAGGCGGTTTGGATAAGGAATTTCGTCCAAGAGTTGGGCGTCATTCCTGATGGAGTTGGTCCAGTCCCGGTGTACTGCGACAACACGGGTGCCGTTGCTCAAGCAAAGGAGCCTAGGTCTCACCAAAGATCCAAACATATACTGAGGAAATACCATATAATCTGGGATATTGTGGCTAGAGGTGACATAGCAGTTGAGAGAGTCGCCTCTGCGGACAACATTGCTGATCCACTTACGAAGCCCTTGCCAGGACCGTTGTTTGAAAAAAATCGCGAAACAATGGGACTACGTCTGATGAGTAGTTGGCTATAGGGCAAGTGGGAGATTGTTAGAGTAGATGCCCAACTAGCCAACTTGTGGCGTGTGGGTTTTATGGAATCTTGTATATGACAATCTTCATATATGATATTCGCATTCCTATTGGACCGTCAAAATGAGGATAAGGCCGCCCGAGCTTGAGACTAGCATCTGCGATGTGAAGTACCATGTTTCATTGGTAGGAAACATTGTGATGTTCTGAGCATGCAGATGGATAGTGACCTGGTGATCTATCGAACTACCCTCGTTCGGACTTTCCAAGTGGTTACCATTTGTCGAGTGGATAAGTCCGAGGTTTTGGTTGTACTGATTAGTCCTCACTACTCGAAACGTCATTGAGACTCTACATGATAGGCGCCTCACTTTGACTCGTTTGCCGACTCACTTGGGGTCATTAGGCGGCGGGATTGGGTGAGGTCCCGATGCATGTAGGAGTCGATGCTTCGTTGTCGAGGATTCACCGCTCGCTTTCATGCGTGGATATCCTATGATATCTGAGGGGATAATAGTGTATAAATCTCTGGTCAGAGTACTGGATGTGTTTTAGGTAAATGAGTTTACCTAGTTACACTCGCGAATATCACTATTCGATCTCCAAGATGTATGCATAGATATCGGATCTCTAGCGACTCTCGATTTACCAATGGTCGTTGATCTGATCGGGATATATGTGTTGAAAGGACCGTACTGTACGCTAACCATGACCAACTGGTTTTTGCAGGCACTATAAGTGATACCTAGGGGATCATGGCGTGATGTTGCTAGGTGCTTTACCATGATCCGTTGGGCAAGTCCGAAATTGTGATTTCGGAGCCACAATGGTTGTGGGCCCACGGCTAGCTGTATCCCTGAACCATTTAGGGTCACACAAGTACTGGATTCATGATTCCCGCACGGAAACTGAGCTCAATGCGTTGAGCATAGGAGGAGGATTTTAGGGAGTGCGACTTCCTAAAAGTCAACATGGGTCAAATTGCGATTTCCCAAAGTTGAGGGGCATAACTGTCATTTTGGTCTAGGTGGTCTGAAAAATTGTTTTCGCATCATAATAGTCAGGTTTGGAAACTGAGTCGATCGGTCCGATCTGATCGTCGATCGGAGTTATGATGAAGCCACGATGATGCGGTTGAACCGAATGTTCATATATTGGACTGGGCCCGCCCCAGGTCCATTAGGCCGGTTCAAGCCCACTTCCTAAAAGTCAACATGGGTCAAATTGCGATTTCCCAAAGTTGAGGGGCATAACTGTCATTTTGGTCTAGGTGGTCTGAAAAATTGTTTTCGCATCATAATAGTCAGGTTTGGAAACTGAGTCGATCGGTCCGATCTGATCGTCGATCGGAGTTATGATGAAGCCACGATGATGCGGTTGAACCGAATGTTCATATATTGGACTGGGCCCGCCCCAGGTCCATTAGGCCGGTTCAAGCCCATCAATTATTTAATTAGACCTAGGGCTACCATGAGACACACACAAGATACAACCTAGCTCTCATAGCCGCCCACCCTCTCCCACACGCCTCACGCCGCCGCCGACCGCCCATCGCCGCCGCCCGCCGCCGTCGTCGCCCGGTTTTTCGCGTGATCGGACTTGTTTCGATCACCGCGACGAGGAGAATCCATTCGTACTAAAATCCGTCAGATCTTCTAGTGCAGATTGACGGAGGAAGATTGTTTCCGATCGTGGACCTGATTGACGATCTACCGCCGCCTACCGTTTGAAGTGCCGGTTTCCTCGTGAAACTGGTCGGAGCCAGGCGCCTAGACGCCAGCAAGATAGCAATTCGATAAACGACCTATGAATGATTATTGATTGTTTTTAATGTATTGAACGTTTCTCGGGGCAACTTTTAACTTCCGCTACGCCCCGGGAAACGGGATCCGGATCCGCCATTGTATGCCAACAGCTCCCAGCCATGGGCTTCTGATAGCATCCCTGAGTATTATGCTTTGTTTTTTAGCAGGTTTCTAACCAAATTTCTCGGGATTTCTTTGTGGTAATTGTTGATCAGATTTGAGGTACGGATTTGAGCTTATAAACCAGCGTGTTTCTGGCTTGGATGAATTGTAGTTGCTGGTGTATGGAATGGCCGTGCCTGATTGTTGTCCTGGTTGAGGACTGTGTATGCTGTTGTGTTTTATTGCTGTGTTGAATATGTTTATATGCTTGTATTCCAGCATGTTGCATACACGCATGACATTCCATTTCAGTCGTTGCAGCCTTTGTTCGTTGTTGTTGTTCTGTTTTCTTACCAGGATGCGAGGGCGAGTGGTGATTTTGCACTCTCATTTCCCCTATGCGCCGAGTGGCTAGATACCACAGTTCATAGGTTGGGTGTTGATGCATCTGGTAAGGGTGGGCGAGTAGGGTTGAGTGGGTAGCACCCACATGTCCTACACTCACCGTGTCCACATGTTCTGTTGCAGATTTCCGTTGAGCCGTGCATTGAGTTCTTTGGCTCCTTTCCTTGGTTGTAGCCTTCGGCCTATTGTCCCATATTCTCATGCATAGCATCTGCATTTTATTCATGCTATTTACTGCTGTTTATAGTTGCTCTCCGTCCTGGGGTTTGACCCCATGTCCCTGTTAGAGTAGATGCCCAACTAGCCAACTTGTGGCGTGTGGGTTTTATTGACTCTTTGTATAACGATCTTTATTTATGAATTCGTATTTCTTTATGGCATTCTTCATCTTCATTATTGACTTGTAATGTTAACAATTGTGTTGGATAAAGACCTAGAATGCACCATAGTGTATGTTAGATGTGAAAGTGGATATGATGGCTATCATGAAACACATCTAATAGTCACTGTGTATTCTGAACTCGTTCCTAGTCGATTGGGCCGTCAAAATGAGGATAAGACTGCCCGAGCTCGAGACTAGCATCTGCGATGTGAAGTACCACGTTTCATTGGTAGGGAACATTGTGATGTTCTGAGCATGCAGATGGATAGTGACCTGGTGATCTATCGAACTACCCTCGTTCGGACTTTCCAAGTGGTTACCATTTGTCGAGTGGATAAGTCTGAGGTCTTAGTTGTACTGATTAGTCCTCACTACTCGAAACGTCATTGAGACTATACATGATAGGTGCCTCACTTTGACCCATTTACCGACTCTGATGGGGTCATTAGGTGGCGGGATTGGGTGAGGTCCCGATGCATGTAGGAGTCGATGCTTCGTTGTCGAGGATTCACCGCTCTCCCGTGTGCGTGGATATCCTATGCTATCTGAGGAGATAATAGTGTGATAAATCTCTGGCCAGAGTACTAGATGTGTTTTAGGTAAATGGGTTTACCTAGTAACACACGCGATGTCACTATTTGATCTCCAAGATGTATGCATAGTTATTGGATCTCTAGCGACTCTCGATATACCAATGGTCGTTGATCTAATCGGGATATATGTGTTGAAAGGACCATACTGTACGCTAACCATGACCGACTGGTTCTTGCAGGTACTATCAGTGATACCTAGGGGATCATGGGGCGATGTTGCTAGGCGCTTTACCATGATCCGATGGGTCAGTCCGAAATTGTGATTTCGGAGTCGCAATGGTTGTGAGCCCACGGTTAGCTGTATCCCTGAACCATTGAGGGTCACACAAGTACTGGCTTCATGATTCCCGCACGGAAATTGAGCTCAATGTGTTGAGCATAGGAGGAGGAATTTAGGGAGTGCGACTTCCTAAAAGTCAACAGGGGTAAAATTGCAATTTCCCTAAAGTTTGGGCTAGTTTGACTATCCTTGAAACTTGGAGGGTCCAAACTGAAATTTTGGAATAGGTGGTCTGAAAAATTGTTTTTGCATCATAATACTCAGTTTTGGAAACTGTGTAGATCGGTCCAATCTGATCGTCGATTGGGATTATGATGGAGCCACGGCGATGTACTTGAACCGAATGTTCATATGGACCTGGGCCAGCCTCAAGTCCATTGGGCTGGTTCAAGCCCATCACACCTACATATACATGAGTGACTAGGGTTGCATGACACACTTAAGCATCACACAAACCCTAGACACTAAGCCGCCGCCCCTTCTCTCCACTTCCTCCTCTCGGCCGCCGCTCCTCAACGCGTCGCCCGTCGCCGCCATTGCTCACGTGATTGGACTTGTTCCGATCACGTCGACGAGGAGATTCCGTCCGTGGTAAATTCATCAGGCCTTCTAGTGCAGGCCGATGAAGGAGTCCTGTTTCCAGTCGTGGACCGGATTAGGAGATCTACCGCCGCCAACCTTTGAAGTGCCGGTTTCCCTGTGAAACTGGTCGGAGCCAGGCGCCTAGACGCCAGCAAGGTAACGCTCTAAAACATCCTATGAATGTTTTATTGCATTAGTTATTATGGATTGACCGTTCCCGATGCAATTTTAAAAACTTCCGCTGCGCCCCGGGAAACGGGATCCGGATCCTCCGCAGCGCCTACAGTGGTATCAGAGCATAGGCTCGGATCTGTCAATACATAAATTTGTACCTGTATTGCATCTAATCTCGAAATTTCAAAAATCAAACAAAAAATTTTTTTTTCTCTCGACGCCGCCGCGCGCAACGTCTGCGCGCACAACGTGCACCGTCACGCGCACTGTAGCTGCGTGTGGTGTGCGCTATTGTGCACACTGTAGCTGCGTGCAGCTACAGTGCGATGGCCGGCTACCGTGCGCGATTGTTGCGCACGGTGGCGCGCGGCGCCTGCCGCCCACCTGCGCGCGCTATTGGCGCAGGTGGCCGCCACCTTGAGCACGAGTTGCGCGTGGTGGCGTGCGCAGCGTGTGGCACTGGCGCGCGGCGCCTGCCGCCCACCTGCGCGCGCTATTGGCGCAGGTGGCCGCCACCTTGAGCACGAGTTGCGCGTGGTGGCGTGCGCAGCGTGTGGCACTGTGCCGCACGCTGTGCAGGCAGCGGTGCTCCGCCGTGCGGCGAACCCGAGGCGGTGTTGCGACACTGTTTTGACTTCTAGGGTTTGTTTCGGGCCTGTCCCGGACGGCCCGAGGGTTTTCGGGCCAATATTTGATATTGGGCCATTTTGGTCGGATCAAAATTAATTTTTGGAAATTTTGAGATTTTGGGCCTAAAATTGTTTTAAGCCCAATTTGATGCAATTAAAATTGACAAAATATGATTTTATTTATAAAATATGATTTTATATTTAAAATATGATTTTGTTGGAAAATTATCAAATTTGATTTGATTATTTAATTTATATCAATTATTTTAATTGATTGTATTTTGGGATGATCGAAAGCCGTGCCCAATGTGTTAGGTGTATGCTAGGTTTTGAAAATTTTTGATTGTAATATTGTTGATATCATATTTCAAAGTGGCTCTGTTTGTGGCCCGTTCCCACCCCTTGAAAATTGTATCCCTACTTGTCATGGATATTTAAATGTAAATATTAGATTTAGTGGGAGGACTTTTGAAGATGGTAGAGATGGTGATCAAAGATATTGAAGACCGAAGATTTGTAAAACGGGAAGCTAATGTAATAGGATTTCATAGCATACTTCATTTCACCTAGGACTGGACCTAGGTCCATGCTTGGCAACCACGGACCGCATAACTCTCGCTTATCGATCATTCCAAATATTATATGCGATATATCTGTTGAATCCGCGTTTTTAAATGTGATTTAAATTAATGAGACCGAATTTCAAAATTAAAATCCCTTATTTTAAATATGTTTTAAAATTAATATCAAGATTAAAAGTTTCATTGTTATATTCGATAAGACCATGAAGCTAAGGGAATTTAAATTTCTTTAAATTTTCCTACCTTCCATCAACAATGAATGTACGTCGATGCTACCCGCATACATGGCCCGACTCATATTATTGAGGGGGTTATGTATGCCGGAAAGCTGTACACGTCATTGACACTCGCTGTGAGTTGGTTGGAACTCCCTTTAATGTTGGCTCATATTATTGGGGACGTTAAGGGGACCGTCCTTCACAACTCAACATTGATGGGTCATCTTGACCCGTGATAGTAATCGGCGTCATATTATTGGGCCCTTACTGGACGTGAGATAAAAACATGGAGGTTGCACCTGGTGCAACTGGACTCTACCTTTTGAGGGTCATGGTTGACTGATATTATTCGGGACCATGATTTCTTGATTGGACTCTGTGTACCCACTAAGGAAACTTGATTTCTCGATTTGATTAGAGGGTGGTGAAATCGTTAAAATAGTGGGAGGGTAATTCATAAAACTAAATGACCTTGTTTTATGTCTTAGCGTTTTTATAAATAGTTAGTAATGCATGTCTGTTTTTTTCAGTATAAACTGCTCATATAATGTCTTCGATCAAAAATCCACTTGCTGTTATACTGGATAGCAACAAGTTCACTGGTCTGAACTACCAAGACTGGCTTCGAAACCTCAATATTGTATTGGCTTCGGAGAAACTTCTCTACACGTTAGAGAAGAGCCCTCCGAAGGAAGCCCCTGCCGATGTCAGTCCTGAGGAGCTGACAAAGCTGAATAAATGGTGGGATGACGAGCTTAAGACACGATGCTATATGATGGCATCGATGTCTAACGAAATGCAGCGGCGTTTCGAGAAGACTATATGATGGCATCGATGTCTACGAATGCAGCGGCGTTTCGAGAGACGGTGTATGCTGCTGACATACACCTTCATCTCAAAGAGTTGATGGGGAGAACTTGCGGACTGAGAGGTTCACCACTGTCAAGGAACTCATGACGAGCCGCATGCGTGATGGGACTTCGGTCCGCGAGCATGGGGTTCGTGTGATTGGGCTCATTGAAAAGCTGGTGGGCCTTGATATCACGCTTCCACATGAGCTGTCAGTGGATCTGCTTCTCCTCTCACTCCCTGCTGCATTCGAAGCCACCGTTGAAGAGGTGGTGAACATGCTTGTCGTGTTCGAGGGGACCATAAAGAAGGACAAGCCCGTCCTCCTTATGGGCTCTTCTTCCTCTGCGAAGAAGGGGCCCAAACGCAAGGGTAAGAATCGTTATGCCCCTGCGAAGGAGGAAAAACCCGCCAAGAAGCCCAAGACAAAGGTTTCCAAGACAAACAAATCTGAGGATGTTTGTCACCACTGCCACAAGCCTGGACACTGGAGGAGGAACTGTAAGGATTACCTCGAGCAGTTTCGAACTGCAAAAGGTATATTCTACATTGAAATAAATATGCTCTTAGTACTTCTTGGGTACTTGATACCGGATGTGGATCCCATATCTGCAATGATTTGCAGGTAATGACAAGAATCCGGCATCTTAGAGAGGGTGAGACCCACTTGAGTCTTGGCAACGGAGCAAGGGTTGCTGCTGTAGCTATAGGAGATGTTTATTTATTTCTGTCTTCGAATTTTAAGTTTTTATTGAGAAACATTTTGTTTGTTCCCGAGTTAATAATGAACATTATTTCTGTTTCTATGCTTGATAGTGATGGATATTCTTGTCTTTTTGCTAATTCGATTTGCAATATATACAAGAATGAATGTTTGATTGGAATTGGGGAACGCGAAAATGATTTGTACACCTTAAAATTAAAAGAAGTTCCAACTCGCGATGTGGAAACACATACAATAACTATTAAAAGGAAAAATGATAGCTTAAACCCAGCACAACTTTGGCACGCTAGGCTAGGTCATATTTCCTTAAGTAGGATGAACAAGTTGGTTAGGAGTGACATGTTTGATACGTCAGATATTAACTCCCTACCGACTTGTGAATCTTGTCTCAAGGGAAAAATGACTAAACAACCCAGGGGCAATTATTGCACTCCAACATAAACGCTTAGATCTGATCGAGGTGGAGATACTTGAGTGACTGAATTTCAAGACTATCTTAAGGAGAATGATATCCTACTCACAGTGGATACCCTCCGGACCACACCACAACGTAAATGGTGTAGCGGAGACGTCGTAATCAAACCTTGATGGACATGGTTCGATCTATGATGAGCTTCACTGAGCTTCCTACCGCTTTTGGGGCTATGCGCTCGAAACGGCGGTAATGTTGTTGAACAATGTCCACACCAAGGCGATGGATAAGACTCCATATGAGATATGGATGGGCAAGCCGCCCAAATACTCATATATGAGGATTTGGGGATGTCCTGCTTACGTGAAGCAGACAGTGGGAGATAAGATGGATAATAGATCCATCTTATGTTACTTCATTGGGTATCCAAAGAATTCTATTGGATACTGCTTCTACTATCCAAATGAAACAAAAGTGTTTGTTTCTAGAAATGCCACCTTTCTGAAAAGAGAATTTCTGCTTGATATAAAAGGCAAGATAGTAGAACTCGAAGAGGTTCGAGAACCATCTGAAGTACCAAGTGAATCGCCCACACCTCAAGAGCCAATACCAGAATGGTGGCACCTAGGAGATCTGAAAGGATTCCTAGGGCTCCTGATAGATATGGTTTCCTCCTTGAAGATGATCAAAGTGATCAAGTTATTGGATGTGATCCAAGAACATTCAAGGAGGCAATTTCCGATGCTGATTCTAATTTGTGGCTTGAAGAAATGCAGTCTGAGATTGACTCAATGCATGCGAACCAAGTTTGGACTCTTGTTAATCCTCCCGAAGGAATAGTTCCTATTGGGTATAAATGGATATACAAGAGAAAACTTGGGCCTGATGGTAAGGTACTGACCTACAAGGTACGACTGGTCGCGAAAGGTTACACTCAAAGGCAAGGTGTTGACTTGTTAGAGTAGATGCCCAACTAGCCAACTTGTGGCGTGTGGGTTTTATAGACTCTTGTATATGACAATCTTTATATATGATATTCGCATTTCTTTATGGAATTCTTTATTCA
The DNA here is from genome assembly GCA_001598015.1 of Dorcoceras hygrometricum. NCBI lineage: Eukaryota > Viridiplantae > Streptophyta > Magnoliopsida > Lamiales > Gesneriaceae > Dorcoceras > Dorcoceras hygrometricum. The sequence continues at coordinate 392,668 of KQ992423.1, read as the reverse complement.
TTATGTTATATGATGTTAACAATTGTGTTGGATAAAGACCTAGAATGCACCATAGTGTATGTTAGATGTGATAGTGGATATGATGACTATCATGAAACACATCTAATAGTCACTGTGCATTTTGAATTCGTTCCTACTCGATTGGACCGTCAAAATGAGGATAAGGCCGCCCGAGCTTGAGACTAGCATCTGCGATGTGAAGTACCATGTTTCATTGGTAGGGAACATTATGCTGTTCTGAGCATGCAGATGGATAGTGACCTGGTGATCTATCGAACAACCCTCGTTCGGACTTTCCAAGTGGTTACCATTTGTCGAGTGGATAAGTCCGAGGTTTTGGTTGTACTGATTAGTCCTAAATACTCGAAACGTCATTGAGACTCTACATGATAGGCGCCTCACTTTGACCCGTTTGCCGACTCACTTGGGGTCATTAGGCGGCGGGATTGGGTGAGGTCCCAATGCATGTAGGAGTCGATGCTTCGTTGTCTAGGATTCACCGCTCGCTCTCATGCGTGGATATCCTATGCTATCTGAGGGGAAAATAGTGTATAAATCTCTGGCCAGAGTACTGGATGTGTTTTAGATAAATGGGTTTACCTAGTAACACTCGTGATGTCACTATTCGATCTCCAAGATGTATGCATAGCTATCGGATCTCTAGCGACTCTCGATTTACCAATGGTCGTTGATCTGATCGGGATATATGTGTTGAAAGGACCGTACTGTACGCCAACCATGACCAACTGGTTCTTGCAGGCACTATCAGTGATACCTAGAGGATCATGGCGCGATGTTGCTAGGCGCTTTACCATGATCCGTTGGGCAAGTCCGAAATTGTGATTTCGGAGTCACAATGGTTGTGGGCCCACGGCTAGCTGTATCCCTGAACCATTGAGGGTCACACAAGTATTGGATTCATGATTCCCGCATGGAAACTGAGCTCAATGTGTTGAGCATAGGAGGAGGATTTTAGGGAGTGCGACTTCCTAAAAGTCAACAGGGGTCAAATTACGATTTTCCAAAGTTGAGGGGCAAAACTGTCATTTTGGACTAGGTATCTGAAAAATTGTTTTTCACATCATAACATTGAGTTTTGGAAATTGAGTCGATCGGTCCGATCGGAGTTATGATGAAACCGTAGTGATTTAAATGAACCGAATGTTCATATATTGGACTGGGCCCGCCCCAGGTCCAATGGGCCGGTTCAAGCCCATCATTGGTCTACTTATGTTAGACCTAGGGCTACACTACACACAAGAGAACACAACATACCTACGCTCCACACACACACGGCCGCCCACCTCTCCTCTCGGCCAACCCACGCGCCGCCCGTCGGCCACCCACGCGCCGCCGCCTCTTCGCCGGACTTGTTCCGGCCACCGTGCTGAGGAGTTTCCGTCCGTGCTGAATTCTTAAGTCCTTCTAGTACAGGCTGACGAAGGTGTCTTGATTCCGATCGTGGACCTGATTGACGATCTAACGCCGCCTACCGTCTGAAGTGCCGGTTTCCTCGTGAAACTGGTCGGAGCCAGGCGCCTAGACGCCAGCAAGGTAACGATTCTATGAACACCCTATGAATGTTTATAGAATTGTATTTGAATGTATTGAACATTTCTCGGGGCAATTTTTGATTTCCACTGTGCCCCCGGGAAACGGGATCCGGATCCGCCATTGTATGCCAACATGACTATGATGAAACCTTTTCACCAGTCGCAATGTTCAAGTAAATTAGAATCCTACTAGTATAGCCGCATGGTACGACTATGAGATGTGGCAAATGGATGTGAAAACTGCGTTCCTCAATGGAAACATTAAGGAAGAGATCTATATGACGTAGCCTGAGGGTTTCACATCTGTAGGAAGTGAGCATAAAGTATGCAAGCTTCAGAGATCGATCTACGGTCTCAAACAAGCATCGAGAAGTTGGAACCTGAGATTTGATGAAACAATTAAGGAATTTGGTTTCATCAAGAATCCCGAGGAGCCATGTGTGTACAAGAAGGTAGTTAATAATTCTGTGACATTCCTTGTACTTTATGTTGAAGACATTCTACTCATTGGGAATGATGTAGGAATGTTGCAGTCAACTAAAGTGTGGTTGTCTAGTAGATTCTCGATGAAGGACATGAGTGAAGCATCCTATATTCTTGGAATATAGATCTATCGAGATAGATCGAAAAGGATGCTCGGACTCACCCAAGCTACCTACATCGATACCATACTTAAGCGGTTCTCTATGGAAGAGTCCAAGAGAGGACACCTAACTATGTGTCACGGGGTCACTCTATCTAAGTCTATGTGTCCAAAGACTGATGAGAAGATAGAGAGTATGCCACGTGTGCCATATGCCTCGGCAATAGGTAGTATTATGTATGGCATGATCTCAACTAGACTGGATGTCGCATATGCTCTGAGTGTCACGAGCCGTTACCAAGCCAACCCTGGCCAAATACATTGGAAGGCCGTGAAAGATATTCTTAAGTACTTACGAATGACTAATAATATGTTCATGGTCTATGGGGATGGTGAACTGAAATTGGAAGTCTACACTGATTCTAGCTTCCAATGTGACGTGGATGATTCGAAGTCAACCTATGGTTTTGTATTCATGCTCAATGGTGGTGCTGTCTCTTGGAAAAGTTCCAAGCAAGAAACCATCACGGATTCAACCACTGAGGCTGAGTACATCGCAGCATCAGCTGCTGCTAAAGAGGCGGTTTGGATAAGGAATTTCGTCCAAGAGTTGGGCGTAATCCCTGATGGAGTTGGTCCAGTCCCGATGTACTGCAACAACACGGGTGCCGTTGCACAAGCAAAGGAGCCTAGGTCTCACCAAAGATCCAAACATATACTGAGGAAATACCACATAATCCGGGATATTGTGGCTAGAGGTGACATAGCAGTCGAGAGAGTCGCCTCTGCAGACAACATTGCTGATCCACTTACGAAGCCCTTGCCAGGACCGTTGTTTGAAAAACATCGCGAAACAATGGGACTGCGTGTGATGAGTAGTTGGATTTAGGGCAAGTGGGAGATTGTTAGAGTAGATGTCCAACTAGCCAACTTGTGGCGTGTGGATTTTATTGACTCTTTGTATAACGATCTTTATTTATGAAATTCGTATTTCTTTATGGCATTATTTATCTTCATTATTGATTTGTAATGTTAACAATTGTGTTGGATAAAGACCTAGAATGCACCATAGTGTATGTTAGATGTGATAGTGGATATGATGGCTATCATGAAACACATCTAATAGTCACTGTGTATTCTGAACTCGTTCCTAGTCGATTGGGTCGTCAAAATGAGGATAAGGCCGCCCGAACTCGAGACTAGCATCTGCGATGAGAAGTACCACGTTTCATTGGTAGGGAACATTGTGATTTTCTCAGCATGCAGATGGATAGTGACCTGGTGATCTATCGAACTACCCTGTTTGGACTTTCCAAGTGGTTACCATTTGTCGAGTGGATAAGTCTGAGGTCTTGGTTGTACTGATTAGTCCTCACTACTCGAAACGTCATTGAGACTATACATGATAGGTGCCTCACTTTGACCCGTTTACCGACTCTGATGGGGTCATTAGGTGACGGGATTGGGTGAGGTCCCGATGCATGTAGGAGTCGATGCTTCGTTGTCGAGAATTCAATGCTCGCCCGTGTGCGTGGATATCCTATGCTATCTGAGGAGATAATAGTGTGATAAATCTCTGGCCAGAGTACTAGATGTGTTTTAGGTAAATGAGTTTACCTAGTAACACACGCGATGTCACTATTTGATCTCCAAGATGTATGCATAGTTATTGGATCTCTAGCGACTCTCGATATACCAATGGTCGTTGATCTAATCGGGATATATGTGTTGAAAGGACCGTACTGTACGCTAACCATGACCGACTGGTTTTTGCAGGCACTATCAGTGATACCTAGGGGATCATGGGGCGATGTTGCTAGGCGCTTTACCATGATCCGATGGGTCAGTCCGAAATTGTGATTTCGGAGTCGCAATGGTTGTGAGCCCACGGCTAGCTGTATCCCTAAACCATTGAGGGTCACACAAGTACTGGCTTCACGATTCCCGCACGGAAATTGAGCTCAATGTGTTGAGCATATGAGGATGAATTTAGGGAGTGCGACTTCCTAAAAGTCAACAGGGGTCAAATTGCAATTTCCCTAAAGTTTGGGCTAGTTTGACTATCCTTGAAACTTGGAGGGGCCAAACTGTATTTTGGAATATGTGGTCTGAAAAATTGTTTTCGCATCATAATACTCAGTTTTGAAAACTGTGTAGATCGGTCCGATCTGATCGTCGATCGGGATTATGATGGAGCCACGACGATGTACTTGAACCGAATGTTCATATGGACCTGGGCCCGCCCCAAGTCCATTAGGCTGGTTCAAGCCCATCACACCTACATATACATGAGTGCCTAGGGTTGCATGACACACTTAAGCATCACACAAACCCTAGACACTAAGCCGCCGCCCCCTCTCTCCACTTCCTCCTCTGGGCCGCCGCTCCTCCACGCGCCGCCCGCCGCCGCCATTGCTCACGTGATTGGACTTGTTCCGATCATGTCGACCAGGAGATTCCGTCCGTGGTAAATTCGTCAAGCCTTCTAGTGCAGGCTTACGAAGGAGTCCTGTTTCCAATCGTGGACCGGATTAGGAGATCTACCGCCGCCAACCTTTGAAGTTTCGGTTTCCTTGTGAAACTGGTCGGAGCCAGGCGCCTAGACGCCAGCAAGGTAATGCTCTAAAACATTCTATGAATGTTTTATTGCATTAGTTATTATGTATTGACCGTTCCTGATGCAATTTTTAAAACTTCCGCTGTGCCCCGGGAAACGGGATCCGGATCCGCCGCTGCGCCTACAGTCCCTCTGGGGCTTGGTTTGTTTTCCTTGCCTGTTGTGTTGTCCAGGTTACTCAGCTGGTCGTGGAGCTAACCCAGCTGGAGGTGCCCCAGGAGGTGGTTAGAGTATCCCAGTAGCGTATAGCATATTTATATGTATCGGTCCAGTTAGCCGGGGAGATGCCCTGTGCTTCGTTGATGTATTTGATTATTGGAGTCTGATACTTGTTGTATGCTATACTATTATTGTTGTTGTGGTTTTCGTAAACTGGGATTCTATTTTGAGTATCGTGCTATTTTAAATTATATTGTTTTAAACCGTCAGGCCAAAAGCGAAAATTTTACCCGCTTTTTAATAGCTTCCGCATGTGTTTTGGTGTTTTACTTGATTGAGCACGAGGCCTGACATTTTGGTATCAGAGCCTAAGCTTGGGATAAGCTCAATTTTCTTTGATCACACTTGAGTCTAGGCACAGTGTTGTGTGTTGCATGTGTTTGACTATGTGACTACGTGCTGCATATTTCTGTGTTATATGCTATCTATGCCGTATCTGTTCTGTTTTGCTTGATCCTGTTGAGTGTTTTCATAGATGCTGCCTAGACGTCGTGGTAGAGTAGGGGGCAGTTTGAGGAATCGGTAGGACAGAATGAGGATCGGCGTAGCGCTCCTAGCCGTTCTCGTAGTCGGCATGAGGAGGAGGAGGAAGTTGGTGACTTGCCTCCCCCGGTGGAGCGGATGGATGTTGTTATAGCACGGTTTTAGCGGATGAACCCTCCAGTCTTTAATGGTGATGAGTCCAGTGAGGATGCGGACTCGTGGCTCCGTAACATCATCGGTCTTTTCGATCGGGTGCAGTATGATGGTGATCTTCGGCTGAGTTTAGCGACTCTTTTGCTTAGGAAGGCTGAAGAGCGCTGGTGGCGAGGCGCTTCGAGTACCTTGTTAGAGACCGGTGTTGGGATCTCTTGGGACAGTTTCTGCGAGACCTTCCGACAGGAGTATGTACCCGAGTCTTATGTGAATTCCCGAGAGCGGGAGTTCGACCATATGGAGCAGGGTTCCATGATTGTTCGGGAGTATGCTAAGAAGTTCTCTTCTCTGTTGGCGTACGTTCCCCATGTTTCTGGCCGGGAGAGGGCCAAGCGGACTAGATTTCTTGAGGGCTTGAATGAAGAGTTGTATCATATGGTGTTGACCAGCAAACCCAAGAGCTATGCTGAAGCAGTTGACACTGCTATTGATATCGAGGAGGGATTGCAGAGTCGTCGTGCTCGTAGGCAGCAGGCGGCGCATGTTAGTCGTCCTGCTATTCAGGGAGCGCAGTCTTCCCAGTACTCCCAGTCAGCCCATCATCCCCAGCAGCAGCATCAACATCAGCAGCAGGTGGCTCAGAAGTCTGGCCGTCAGAGGTTTCAATCCCACGGTCAGCAGTTCAAGAAGAAGTCGGGTTCTGGCTCTTCTGGTTCGGGCAGCTCGAGTAGCAGTGGTTCTCGGGCTGAGTTTTGTGGTTTTTGCGGTGGAAAACATCCGTCCATGCAGTGTGTTGGTTTGCAGGGTTCCTGCAACCTTTGTGGTCAGTACGGGAATTTTGCTAGAGTGTCTCCGTCAGCTGGATCACAGCAGACCGCGGCCCAACCTCAGCGTTGAGGAGGTCAGTCTAGGGGCGTTCCCCTCAGTTTCCGCAGCCCCGATTAGGTGAGACTCAGTTTAGGCCGTTTCAGCAGCCTGGTCTATTGCGATTCAGACAATCGTCTCAGCCTTTCTTCTCTGGACCCCAGCATGCTCAGGTTAACGCCATTACGAGGGAGCAGGCCGAGGAGACATCGAGCCGGGTGATTGGAGGTACATGTCTTGTCTTTGACTTTCCTGCTTGTGTGTTGTTTGACACCGGTGCATCGCATTCGTTTATTTCTGATTCGTTTGTTGTTGAGCATGGTCGGTGTACCATCCCTTTGCGCGATGCTGTTTCTGTTTCTACCCCTGGTGGTGTGAGCCTGTTCTCCCAGGAGGTTTTGTTGGATGGTGTGTTGTGGTTTGGTGAACATGTCCTGTTAGCGAACTTGATTCGATTGATGCTGTGGGATTTTGATTGCATAGTTGGGATGGATGTGATGTCCAACTATAGGGTCTTCGTGTACTGCTTCCATGGGATTGTGCGCTTTAGGCCTTTGTCTGGCGAGAAGTGGGACTTATACGGCCAGGATTCTAGATCGAAGATCCCGTTGGTCTCAGCGATGGAGATGTTTAACTTGTTGTCTTTGGGGAATGCTGGCTTTATGATCTACGCTTTGGATGCGTCTTCTTCTTCCCGTGTTCAGCTCAGTGATGTTACTGTGGTGCGACATTTCCCGGATGTGTTTCCGGAGGAGATTCCTGGTTTTCCTCCGAGGCGGAAGATTGACTTCAGCATAGAGCTGGTGCCTGGCACAGCTCTGATTTCACGTGCTCCTTATCGTCTGGCGTCTGCGGAGTTGAAAGAACTCAAGGTGCAGTTAGATGATTTGCTGAAGAAAGGTTTTATCCGACCTAGTATGTCACCGTGGGGAGCGCCCATACTGTTTGTGAAGAAGAAGGATGGCTCAATGTGGATGTGCATTGATTTTCTCCAGTTGAATAAAGCCACTGTTAAGAACAAGTACCCGTTGCCGAGAATCGATGATTTGTTTGATCAGTTGCAAGGTTCTATGGTGTACTCGAAGATTGATCTTCGTTCAGGGTATCACCAGTTGAGGGTGAGAGATCAAGATGTCGCGAAGACTGCTTTTCGTACGAGGTACGGGCATTTTGAGTTTTTGGTTATGCCGTTTGGGTTGACCAACGCGCCTGTAGTATTTATGGATCTGATGAACCGGGTCTTTAGAGAGTTCATTGATCAATTTGTAATTGTGTTCATTGACGACATCTTGGTATATTCTAAGACTCCTTTGGAGCAAAAGGATCATTTGAGAATTGTCCTTCAGACGTTGAGAGACCAGCAGTTGTATGCAAAGTTCTCCAAGTGCGAGTTCTGGTTGGATCGCATCGTATTCTTGGGACATGTGATTTCAGCCGAGGGGATTTCTGTAGATCCTAGCAAGGTTGATGCCGTTCTGAACTAGGAGCGTCCCAGGAATGTTTCCGAGATTCGTAGTTTCTTGGGTCTGGCTGGCTATTATCGTCGCTTCATTGAGGGATTTTCTAGTATAGCATGACTCAATTGACTCAGAAGGACAAGAGGTTTGTTTGGACTGAGCAGTGCGAGAATGCTTTTCAACTGCTCAAGGAAAAGTTGACTACTGCGTCTGTGTTGGCTCTGCCGTCCGGTTCAGGTGGTTTTGTTGTTTGTTCTGACGCTTCGCTCAATGGATTGGGTTGTGTGTTGATGCAAAATGGTCGATTCATTGCGTATGCCTCGCGGCAGTTGAAACCGCACGAGACTCGTTAACCCGTCCATGATTTGGAGTTAGCGGCGATGGTCTTCGCGTTGAAGATCTGGCGTCACTACCTGTATGGCGAGCAGTTTGTGGTGTACTCGGATCACAAGAGTTTGCAGTATCTGTTTTCGCAGCCTGACTTGAACATGAGACAACGTCGTTGGATGGAGCTGCTAAAGGACTTTGACTGCGAGATTAAGTATCAGCCTGGGAAGTCGAACGTAGTGGCCGATGCTTTGAGCAGGAAGGCTAGTGAGATGCTTGCATCGTTATACATCTCTAAGGATCAGGAGCATCTTAACACTACTGGTTGGAGATTCTACCCGGCTTAGGATTGCGTTGTGGTTTCATCGTTCCAAGTGGAGCCACAGATTGTTTCGACTATTCGAGCAGCTCAGAGGACTGATCCGTCTATCCACGAGTTGAAGTTAAAGGTCAGGGCTGGCGAACTTGAAGATTATTCTGTTTCTTCTGATGGTTGTTTGCGTTTCTGGGGCAGGTTGGTTGTGCCCAATTTGATTGATTTGAAGGAGGAGATCCTTCGGGAAGCGCATTGCAACAGACATAGTGTTCATCCTGGTGCACGGAAGATGTACCATGCTTTGAAGCCGCACTTTTGGTGGGCTGGCCTAAAGAGCGACGTTGCTGGTTTTGTCACTCGTTGCTTGAATTTTTAGATGGTAAAGGCCGAAAGGATGAGACCCGGTGGTTTGTTGCAGAGTTTGGAAGTGCCCCAATGGAATTGGGAGCACATTGCTATGGATTTCATGACGCGGTTTACTTCCAGGTTTTGGAAGAGTTTTCAAACAGCTTTGGGTACCAGATTGGAGATGAGCACCGCATATCACCCCCAGACAGATGGCCAATCTAAGCGAACTATCCAGACGTTGTAGGATATGTTGCGATCTGTTGAATTGGATTTCGGAGGTAGCTGGCAAGACGCGTTGTCTTGGGTTGAGTTTTCATACAATAACAGCTACCAATTGACGATTGGTATGGCGCCGTTTGAGGCTTTGTATGGCAGGAAGTGCAGATCGTCAGTATGTTGGAAGAAGTAGGGGAGAAGCAGCTATCTGTCCCTGATTTTGTGCAGCAAATGAAAGATCACGTGGATCTTATTAGACAGCGGATGAAAGTTGCCCAGGATCGCCAAGCCAGTTATGCGAATAGAGGCGTCGACCTCTTGAGTTTCAGGTTGGTGATCATGTATTTATCAAAGTTTCTCCGTTCCGTAGTGTGATGCGCTTTGGACGCAAGGGAAAGTTAGCCCCTCGTTACGTCGGACCGTATGAGATTGTTGAGAGGATTGGCCCTTTAGCGTATCGGCTGTTGTTGCCGTCAGAGTTGTCTTCTCTTCATGATGTATTTCATGTTTCCATGTTGAGGAAGTATGAGCCAGATCCGTCTCATGTCCTTGGAACTGACGAAGTTGAGCTAGATCAGTCGTTGAGCTATCAGGAATATCCCTTGCAGATCCTTGGCAGAAAAGAGAAACAGCTGAGAAATAAGACCATTCCGTTGGTGATGGTGCAATGGAGCAAACATGGAAGGGAAGAATCTACTTGGGAGCTGGAATAAAAGATGCAGCGCGAGTGGCCGCATCTGTTTGAGTAGCTGTTGAGCTAAATTTCCAGTAGTTTGTAGCTTTTGGTTGTATTTCCTCCCTAATTGTTGTTAATTGTTTGCTCAGTTATCTTGAATTCTTGGCCTGTGTTAGGCGAGTTTCTGTTTTTTCTTGCTATTGTTGAGTTGTGTTTCAGAATTTCTGTTCGATTTCGAGGACGAAATCCTTTTTAGTGGGGGAGAAATGTGAGACCCGGATTTGTGTTTAAGATTAATCGTGAGAATTAATCGGCGTTTTGAGATTCTTGGTGGTTTAAGATCTCTGTTGAAAGTTGGAGTAGTAATTTCGGGTCAAATTCCTCACTTAGAACAATTCTGGAAGTTTTCGTATTTTTGATGTTTTGGGTTTTGTGAGCTAGCAGCTGGTCGGTGGCGAAAACCAGTCGTAGCGTGTAATTGTAACGCGGGAGATCAAACGCCGTCGTTTTAGTGAAGTCTGGATGCGTTGTGATAAGTGAAAGCTGGTAGCGTGTTTGTATCCAGCTGCTGCTGCTTTATTTCATGTATTGAGGGCAAAACGACAGCGTTTCGCTAAGTTGGCGCGACGTCGTTTGGATGTTGCGACTGGTACCAGCTGCGAGGATTTGTTCGCGTGTGTGTGTCGACTGGTTGTCCAGCTGAGAGCAGATGTCAACGCGGGTCAACGCTCCTGTAGCTTGCGTCTGGATAACCAGCTGTTGGCGGAAAGTATTACCTAAGCTATGCGACGCCGTTTTAATTAGTTGCAACGCTGCGTTTTAGATGTCGCGACTGGTACCAGCTTTTGGAGGAATTCCCGTGATGTTTAAACCAGTCGTCTGGTTGTCCAGCTTTTGGTTGAGGACCAGTCGTAGGTAGTGTCCTACGACGTCGTTTTGTGTGTTTGGGATTATGCTTTGAGGGGTTCGACCAGCCGATGGTTGTTGGTACCTGCTGGTTATGTCGGTGGACTTTTAATCAGATTTCAGCAGCTGTGGGATTTATATATATAGGAAGACTTGGTCTTCGTTTGAGATATCAGATCCCATACTTAGAATATTTTCCTGTTTGGGATTATGCTTTGAGGGGTTCGACCAGCCGATGGTTGTTGGTACCTGCTGGTTATGTCGGTGGACTTTTAATCAGATTTCAGCAGCTGTGGGATTTATATATATAGGAAGACTTGGTCTTCGTTTGAGATATCAGATCCCATACTTAGAATATTTTCCTCGACATTCGTTCTCTGTTTCTCGAACCCTAGAGTACTGTTCACCGTAGCTTTTCTCCGGAAATTCCCGTCGTTTCCGGTCATTGTTTGATGCGTGCGAGGTAGCGTTGGACTCCTCTCGAGAAGCTCTTCCATCCTATACCATTCTTGGAGGCGATTGTGGGCTAGAGCGAGATCGCGAAGTTGCTGCCTTCGGCCGTGTGTTGTGTCGTTGAGGTAGAACTTCGAATTGTTGATGAGATCTTAGTATTAGCCTTTGTTTAAGCTTCCTGTTTAGTTGTATGGGTTGAATTGTTGCTGGTTGAGCGTGGCTCCCAGCCTTGGGCTTCTGATAGCATCCCTGAGTATTATGCTTCGTTGTTTAGAAGGTTTTTAACCGGATTTCATGGGATTTCTTTGTGGTAATTGTTAAGCAGAATTGAGGTACGGATTTGAGCTTATAAACCAGCGTGTTTCTGGCTTGGATGAATTTTAGTTGCTGGTGTATGGAATGGCCGTGCCTGATTGTTGTCCTGGTTGAGGACTGTGTATGCTATTATGTTTTATTGTTGTGTTGCATATGTTTATATGCTTGTATTCCAGCATGTTGCATACACGCATGACAATCCATTTCAGTTGTTGCAGCCTTTGTTCGTTGTTGTTCTGTTTTCTTACCAGGATGCGAGGGCAAGTGGTGATTCCGCACTCTCATTTCCCCTATGCGTCGAGTGGCTAGCTACCATAGTTCATAGGTTGGGTGTTGATGCATCTGGTAAGGGTGGGCGAGTAGGGGTGAGTGGGTAGCACCCACATGTCCTACACTCACCGTGGCCACATGTTCTGTTGCAGATTTCCGTTGAGCCGTGCATTGAGTTCTTTGGCTCCCTTCCTTGGTTGTAGCCTTCGGCTGTTGTCCCATATTCTCATGCTTAGCATCTGCATTTTATTCATGCTGTTTACTGCTGTTTATAGTTGCTCTCCGTATTGGGGTTTGAACCCATGTCCCTCTGGGGCTTGGTTTGTTTTCCTTGCCTGTTGTGTTGTCCAGGTGACTCAGCTGGTTGTGGAGCTAGCCCAGTTGGAGGTGCCCCAGGAGGTGGTTAGAGTATCCCAGTATCGTATAGCATATTTATATGTATCGGTCCAGTTAGCCGGGGAGATGCCCTGTGCTTCGTTGATGTATTTGATTATTGGAGTCTGATACTTGTTGTATGCTATACTGTTATTGTTGTTGTGGTTTTCGTAAACTGGGATTCTATTTTGAGTATCGTGCTATTTTAAATTATATTTTTTTAAACCGTCAGACCAAAAGCGAAAATTTTGCCCGCTTTTTAATAGCTTCCGCATGTGTTTTGGTGTTTTTACTCTGATTTGAGCACGAGGCCTGACAGCTGGCATGGACACATATATAGTATCATAAAATGATGTAGTCATAAGATCATATTCATCAACATAATTGGATGCATTGAATGAATGAGTTCCTTTGGTATCAACTAAAACTTGTGCAGCATGACCGTAAATAAAGCATGTACCTGCGATCACACCACCTGGAGCCTCTCTAGCCTGATCCTTGGTCAGTGCATAAACTCAAGCTTGTTGACGACCTAGAACTATCTATGGAAACTCGCCCTACCTGATGGATATATCGAGTTTTTGAGGACTGACTAGGAGCAAAGGAACAAGGCACAAATGGTCGCTACGAAGGACCTCCTTGAAAAACGCCTCTAACATAAAGAACTATGGAGGTCGCATCTGTCCTTGTACTCAGCTCGGACATACTCTAGCATAATGTCCTTTTGACCATAACGGTTACATATCCTTGAACTCCACTACACTGAGCTTCACTAGAACTCGATGACGAACTAGGTTGACCTCTGTTTTTGAAAATTTTTCCTTTCGGCCTAAACTTTGTTCATTTCTGTGAGGCTCTCTGCCCACAATTAATCCTCTAATCTTAATCAGTGGGTTATTAATTAAACTAAACAAGTTTAATAAATATCTAGTCTGGTTCATACATAAGTTACTAAATTTTTTTTTTCAAGTTTCAACAAGCAGAAGCATATTCAATCCAGCAGAAGCATATTCAATCCAGCAGAAGCATAAAGGGTTCAGCTGGTAACGTAAATACTATTCATTTATACAAATACCTCATGGTTTACAGCGGTTACAAGCTAAGCTCACTAATACACGCTTATGTCTTATATACAAAACCAGACTTGAGCAACCTAAGATCAATTGTTCAAACATCTAGACTATCAGCTGGTGTTTAGTCTTCCTGCTGCTGATCCAGCGTCTAGGTAATTATCTTTCGCTACCCGTGGTTGCTCCCCACTAGTTCTTTCTTCCTGTTGTCATGCACACATACAAAACAAAACAACAGCCGGATAAACTCCGGTGAGAATCATCTCAGTATAATCAGCAGGTACGAATAATAACATTAAAATGCATAACAGTTCATCAACTGTAAAACAAATGCAATGTAATGAAAGGATTCTAGTTCTCTTCTTTGATCTCAGAATTGATTCCATTTCAGTTCGACGCCATCAAGATTCGTATCCGATCTTGACATGAATATTCATCTATCGAAACCATCTCCGGCTTCGAAAATCAGGCCAACTCAGTCCTGGGCATTAGAATCAATTCATTTCCCTTCAATATGCAAACTCATGCAAATATAAAAGATCCACTACCTGTGATGGATCGACACACACATAACTCAAGTTCTAAATTAAGAACAGTAAACAAATATGTATGTGATTTCAGCGGAATACTCAAGAAATATCATTCTTGAGTAATCTAGTTCCTGACTCTTCTGTCAGATTATACCTTCGTTCCTCTGTTTTCAAAATAATTCAGTCAGTGATCTCAAGCTCCGTTCCTTTCCTGAGATACTCGCAGAATCAAAAATTGATAACTGAAATCAAGATATTCTCAATATTTCGAATTCAATCTTATTTATAGACAACCATCTCTGTGGTTCTGCAGCATTTCCAACGTGTTCAATTCGAGTTCCACGTGTCATGCTGAGTATTCAAACAGGATATACTCCCACCGCTTCGAAAGTGGATAACGGTAAACAGATTCTTCAACTGCTGTTGACCTTTCTCAGTTGCTGTTCGAAATAACATTCTCTTGTTCTTCTGCAGAAGCAACAACCAGCTGTAGTCGCAACCAGTCGCAACATGAATCCAGTCGCAACATAAATCCAGTCGCAACACTTCAAAACTCAAAACGATATCGTTATAACTAATTCCAACGACGTCGTTACATATCATCAGCTGGTATCACCTTTATTACAAGAAACCAGCAGCTGGTAGCTCTCTTATTCCAACGGCTGATTTCACAACATTAGTCGAAACGGCATCGTATCAACATTTCCTGTTTCATAATCAAAACGGTATCGCATTGTTCCCTCGACTGGATAACCAGCAGATACAACAATCTATCGACTGATTTCCAATTCCTCGCCTGGTTGCTAAACGACATCGTATCGAGGCTCATAGTCATAAGTCAAAACGATGTCGCATTATTTTCTCAGCTGGAACCAATCTCCACATACTCTCCTCGACTGGTTCGCGTTTATTACAAAAACGACGACGTAGAACCTACGTCATCAACATCCAGCCGATACATCAATAAACCAGCAGGTACATAAACCAGCAGGTGCGTAAGAAACTCTTGCTGCTGATTCCTTGTGCGTAACAGTAACCAACACGTGGCGTTTCCTTAGTGATCCTTGTATTCGCGCGTCTGCCTACAACTGTAACCAATACTAACTCTTCAACTGAATTTCACAATTCAACCAGTCGCGAGCTATATTAACCTGCTGCTGATTTTATCAAATCGCTTCGCCTGGTTACTTCGTCTGGTTCTCACACTTAGCGCGATTTAACGATACACAGTTCCTTAATCACCCAACACTTCCAGAAGAAATCCAAGCTCATAATCAAACTTCATCAATTCTTAAATGTCGAAATTACTAAACTAATCCTCTTCCTAATGATTCCGGGCATTACATTTCTCCCCCTCTAAGATTCGAGTTCGTCTCGAACTCATCAGCAGTTTCTATATATACATGGAACATAAGGAGAAAATTGATTTTGGCCAAGAACTAACCTTATTGGAAGAGATAAGGGAATCGTTGTTTCATATCATCTTCCACTTCCCACGTTGCTTCTTCAACGCCATGTCGATTCCATTGAATCTTCACTAATGGAATCACCTTCGTTCGAAGTTGTTTTTCTTTTCGATCAAGAATTTGAATTGGTTGTTCAAAATAACTTAGAGTTTCATCCAACTCAGCTTCTTCAGCAGGAATAATATGAGAAGCATCAGGCATATACTTTCTCAGCATAGATACATGAAAAACATCATGTATACCTGAAAGCGATGGAGGTAAGGCCAGTCGATATGCTAGATCACCTATCTTCTCTAAAATTTCATAAGGACCAATGAATCGAGGAGATAATTTCCCTCGTTTGCCAAATCTTATCGTGCCTCTAAATGGAGAAATTTTCAAAAAGACTTTGTCCCCTGTTTCAAAACTCAAAGGCCTACGCCTGGTATTCGCATATTTCGTTTGTCTAACTCAGCTTCTTCAGCAGGAATAATATGAGAAGCATCAGGCATATACTTTCTCAGCATAGATACATGAAAAACATCATGTATACCTGAAAGCGATGGAGGTAAGGCCAGTCGATATGCTAGATCACCTATCTTCTCTAAAATTTCATAAGGACCAATGAATCGAGGAGATAATTTCCCTCGTTTGCCAAATCTTATCGTGCCTCTAAATGGAGAAATTTTCAAAAAGACTTTGTCCCCTGTTTCAAAACTCAAAGGCCTACGCCTGGTATTCGCATATTTCGTTTGTCTATGCTGTGCTGTTCGCATTCTCTGTTGAATCAACTTTACTTTTTCAGTCATCTCTCTAATCAAATCTGGTCCCAACTCAGGTACTTCTGAAACATCATCCCAGTATAATGGTGAACGACACTTCCTTCCATACAACGCTTCAAACGGAGCCATTCCAATGCTGGTTTGATAGCTGTTGTTGTATGAAAATTCCACCAGCGGTAATGAATCTTGCCACGACATACCAAAATCTAATACCACTGCTCTAAGCATATCTTCAAGTGTCTGAATTTTCTTTCAGATTGCCCATCAGTTTGAGGATGATAAGCAGTTCTTAGATGTAGTTTTGTACCCAGCGCTTGCTGTAAACTACTCCAAAAATGAGAAGTAAATATGGGATCTCTATCAGAGACAATCGATTTTGGTACTCCATGCAATCTTACCACTTCTCGAACATAAAGGTCTGCCATTTGATCATGTCGATTGGTCATTCGGTAGGGAATAAAACACGTAGATTTTGTCAACCTATCGATAATCACCCAAATTGCATCACAACCTCGGGATGATTTTGGCAATTTCATTACAAAGTCCATGGAAATATGATCCCATTTTCATTCAGGAACTGATAGACTCTGTAATAAACCAGCGGGTTTCTTTCTTTCCGCTTTCACCTGCTGTCAGTTCAAACATTTTGAAACACATTCAGTCACATCAGCCTTCATCTGTTTCCACCAGTATTGTTTCTTCAAATCATTATACATTTTCCTGCCACCAGGATGAATGCTGAATTTGCTTCGATGGGCTTCACTCAAAATCTGATCTTTCAACTCCTTAATATCTGGAACAACAAGTCTGTTATTCACATACAATACCTCATCAGTACTGATTTGATATTCAGATTGACGTCCAGACTTCATTAGTTCAATCGATTTCTGGATATTCAAATCTCTCTTTTGTGCTTCTTTAATTCGAATCAGCAGTTCAGGTTCAGCACTGATAGCACAAATTCTCATTGGTTTTTTTTTCTGTTTCAAATGCATACCCAGAAATGCAGCAAGTTTCTATTAAATTAGACACCCCGATCGTAGTCCAAGATAAAGCACAAATATTCCTACTCAGAGCATCAGCTGCTGCATTCGATTTCCCTGGATAATACTTGATCTCACAATCAAAATCTTTCAATAAATCCAGCCATCTTCGTTGTCTCATATTCAATTCTGACTGGGTAAATAGATACTTCAGACTCTTATGATCAGAAAAGATCTCAAATTTCTCGCCATACAAATAATGTCGCCATATCTTCAATGCAAACACGATAGCTGCCAATTCAAGATCATGAATTGGATATCGAATTTCATGTGGTTTTAACTGTCTTGATGCGTATGCAATCACATGACCTCGCTGCATCAAAACACACCCCAATCCTTGGTGAGATGCATCACAATACACAACAAATCCACCAGTACCTACAGGAATTGTTAACACTGGTGCGGTAGTTAACCTCTTCTTAAATTCAAGAAAACTATTCTCACATGCTTCTGACCAAACAAAGGGTGCATTTTTCTGTGTCAACTGAGTTATGGGTCTTGCAATACTCGAGAAATC
This sequence comes from Dorcoceras hygrometricum, assembly GCA_001598015.1. Taxonomy (NCBI): domain Eukaryota; kingdom Viridiplantae; phylum Streptophyta; class Magnoliopsida; order Lamiales; family Gesneriaceae; genus Dorcoceras; species Dorcoceras hygrometricum. The sequence goes on along the minus strand of KQ992423.1, from coordinate 375,150 downwards.
CTGAATAAACCTTCGGTAATACCCTGCAACACCCATAAAACTTCGAATTTTCGGCACAGATTTCGGTCTAGGCCAATTGATTACTGCCTCTATCTTACTGGGATCAACTGAAATACCATCTCCAGAGATAATATGCCCAAGAAATACAACTCTTTGTAACCAAAACTCACATTTCGACAGTTTAGCATACAACTTCTCATTTCTCAAAGTCTGCAAAACTGTTCGAAGATGGCTCGCATGATCACTCAAATTCTTAGAATAGATTAGAATATCATCAATAAATACGATCACAAAATCATCAAGGTATCTTTGGAAGACTCGGTTCATTAGACTCATGAATTCTGCTGGTGCGTTAGTCAATCCAAAAGGCATGACCACAAATTCATAGTGACCGTATCTTGTTCGAAAGGCAGTCTTCGATATGTCTTCATCTCTTACTCGCAATTGATGATATCCCGATCTCAAATCGATCTTTGAATATACTGCTGAACCCTGCAACTGATCAAATAAATCATCTATTCGTGGCAAAGGATATTTATTCTTTACCGTTGCTTTGTTCAGTTGTCGGTAATCAATACATAGCCTCATTGATCCATCTTTCTTGCGCACAAATAATACTGGAGCACCCCAAGGAGAAACACTTGGTATAATGTATCCCTTGGTGAGAAGATCCTCCAGCTGGTCTTTCAATTCCTTTAACTCAATTGGTGCCATTCGGTATGATGCTTTTGATATTGGTTGTGTACCTGGCATCAATTCAATGCTGAAGTCTACCTCTCGATATGGAGGTAATCCTGGGATTTCTTCAGGAAAAACATCAGCAAATTCGCAAACCACTGGTATATCAACCAGATTCGGGCTGCTTTTCTTCGTATCTATTGCATAAATCAGGAATCCCTCTGCTCCTTTCCGCAATAGATTATTCATTGTAATAGCAGAGATCAAAGGAATTCTGGCTCGTGATCCCTTACCGTAGAATTTCCATTCATCAGCGTTTTCTGGTTTGAATCGAACCATCTTCTGAAAACAATCTACCTTTGCTCTATACTTGGTTAACATATCTATGCCCACGATACAATCAAAATCAGATAACCCGAGCACAACACAATCAATTTCAATTGCGTGACTCTCAAACTGTAACACACAATTTCGAACAGCAGTTATTGATAACATTCCTTTCCCCAAAGGTGAAGAAACCGATACAATTTCAGCTAAGGGTTCAGCAGACAACTTATGTGCTACAACAAAATTCTCAGAGATGAAGGTGTGAGAGGCACCAGTATCAATTAACACATAAGCTGGAAATTTGCACAAGTAGCAGTTACCTGCAATAACATCATCTGGGGCTGCTTGTGCTTGTTCCTCGGTTAATGCAAACACTCTTGCTTGTTGCTTAGGAGGTTGGCTCACCGTCTGGCTTCCTCCTTGTCTACTTTGTTGTGGATTTTGAGGTTGATAAGAATGTACGGAGGAAGCTTGCCTTTCTGGTATTGGCATTGTTCTTACTGCTGCTGAGTTCTGGAAATTCCCAGAATTACGCTGAGGACATATTCTCGCGAAATGTCCTGGTTGATTGCAAATACGGCAGAGGCTAGACACTCCTCTATATTGTTCTGTGGCATGTCTCCCTCCACACTTGGTACAATAATCGCCAGCTTGTTGTCCAGTTTTCATTTGTTTAAAATCTCTCGAGCTGGAAGAACTGCTGGTTCCAGATCGTTTAAATTGTTTTCCTTTTCCTTTAAAGAAAATTTTCTGTTTCCCACTGCTGCTGCTTCCTTCATTAAAGCGAGGGGGTGGTGGAATCTGCGGGTTCTCTTGTGTTGCTTTGGCTGCTGCTGGCACAAATTGTGCTCTTCGCTGCCTTAGCAATCCAGCTTCTGCTCCTTTTGCTCGGTTCAACGCATCAGCAAAAGTATTTGGTCTTCCAGTATTTACCAACATAAATACATCTGGATTCAATCCATTAATGAATTGATCAGCTTGCGCTTCATCACTCATAGCAACATGTGGCGCAAATTTCAGTAAACTTGTGAACTTGGCAACGTAATCATCTATATTCAACTGCCCTTGTCGCAAGTTTGCAAATTCTGCTCCTTTGTCCTTTATATAAGAAATTGGGAAGAACCGTTGATAGAAAGCTGTTCGGAATACTGCCCACGTAATCACAGTACCCTGATTTTCAAGCGCTTTCTTTGTTGCCACCCACCAGCTTTTCCCAATACCATGCAACTGGTGTATAATCAATTTCACCCGAAGCTCATCAGTGTAATCAAGTGCTTCGAACAACTGCTCAATATCTTCCAACCAGTTTTCACAATCAATAGCACTTTCTGTTCCTGTCAATGTCGGTGGTTTAAAAGACTGGAATCGTTTCAACAAGTTTCCATAGGAGTAGCAGCTGCATTCAACACCTCAGTAGATGTACTACCCTGCTCTGTGTGCCGATTCGTGGTTCTTCGAGGAGGCATATCTAGAAATCAAACAGACGTGATTATCAAGTTTCATCAATCAATAACAAGTCAAACTCAGTCCCTCCTCTGATTAGCATACATCCATGTACTGCTGCTCAAGAGATCGAGTTCTGATTCATAATTCACTCGATACATGCTATTAATTACTTCCACAGCATGTAATTCTCATAATTCTTTGGTATATTCTTACCATTTATTCACAAGAATCATGTGATATAAATTCAAAAGCAGTAAGACATATACCTGTTGGTCCGATTTTGAAATAAGGATCAAGAAGAGATCAGCAGCAAGAGCGCGTTTGAAAGACTTTTCTAAATTTTGCTCGCTGCTGATATAACTCTGGAGCTGCAATAGCTCGTTGTTCTTGAACATTTACAATACAAAGAGCACCGGAAACAGATCTGGTATGATTTAAAAATCATGCGGAAAATACCAGAACTGAATCCTATGTTTTAAAACAACTCAAACAGATTTATGTACAACATAAATCTGTTCAAGACTCGTGCTTGTGTGTGCTGCTGATATGCGATGCTAAGTGCTTAACTGTTATGCGTGCAATGCGATGTGCTGAATTATAAACGTGCAATGCTAAAGTAAATGGTTGCTGAATGAATAACAGAACACGAAACAACACAGCATATTTGTTTATGGAAGTTCGGATATCAACATCCTACATCTCCCCTTCTTCCACCTCGGAAGGATCCACTACTTCGTAACTGCACATCAGCCGCAACTGTGTGACTAACTACATACACAAGAGTTTTACGTCTTCATGCTTGGACGGGAACTGTGAACATATTTCGAGATTCATTCACAAACAGATGTGAATGAATCCGGGTGTGTGAGATTGATACAATGAACGCTCAACTCTCTGTTTTTCTCACACACGAGGGACATGCTCTAATACAAGCTAATCTAGACTCAACAATCAACACTCGTGAAAAGCTCCTCTCTAATGGCGGTTGATTGCTTCGTCTATCTCTCTATTTTTCCCTCTGTTGGTGCATTGTATATTCAATGTAATTTTACCACAGTATGTAGTAGCACCAACTGAACGAACGCACAGCGTCTCGTTCACTACTCAGCAGGACACTTCTTCAATGGGCGTTGCCTCGAATATATAGCCTCTGTTGAATTTCTTCCCGTTGGATAGCTTCCAAAACTGTTCAGCGCTTCAGAAGGCTATCTTGTCTTCTTTCCATTTTGGTGCAACGCTCCTCTGTAAAGTAAAAGTACTTGTGTCCTTTTCTTTGCAGGCTTCTGTCGCTTTCACCATTTGAATTTAGCTCAGCAGTTGACCCAATCCAGCTTTGATATCTCTTCGTGAATTGTCAACTGCTTCGCTACTGATTTAACACTGCGACTGGATTCATCTTCTGCTACTTCTCCGATTCTTTGCGTCTGGGAATCCATGTCGACTGGATGCAAAGCTTGCGACTGAAAATATATAGCAACAGCTGATACAAATAAGCTCTCGACTGGATGCTGCTGTTGCTTGTGTCTGGTTGTCCAAAAGCTTCGCCTGAATCTTCTTGCGACTGGATGCTTTGCGTTGCGACTGGATGCACTGTAGCTTCGTCTGCTGAAATAACAACGCAAAGTCTTCCTGCTGAATCTTTATCGCAAGAGCAAAACGCTGTCGTATCAACTTATGTAAACGACATCGTTTTGCAATCGCTATCTTCAAATAGCATCTGCTGATTGCACTGTAGCTTGCGACTGGAAATCTCCTCTACGACATCGCTTCCTCTTGCGTCTGGAATGCAAGCTACCTGCTGATTCTTGCGACTGGATGACGTCACCGATGACGTCATCAACAACTAATCCATCTGCTGAATCTCAACACGACGTCGCTTCAGCTTTTGCGCTTCACTTCATCTGCTGAATCTCAACACGACGTCGCTTCTTCTTATGCGCTTTGCTTCATCTGCTGAAATCCATCTGCTGATTGTGATGACATCAAGGCTGATGTCATCACAGCTCATTCCATTTCTAGCGCATTTCTTCTCATCTGCTGATAGCTTCTGCTGAATGATGACTTCACTGCTGATGTCATCCAAACTTCGCGCTCCTTCATCATCTCGAACTAAATCTTCAGCGCGCTTCTCTTTTCCTGTACCAGCTGGTTCACTTTGCTCTTTAGCACTTGCAGCTGATCTTCATCATCTGCTACTTCTCTTCGTTCCAGCTGGTTTAACTTTGGCCTACGCCTGATTACGAACAACTGAATCAACTCTTGACGTCTCCATCGCTAATTCAACTGCTGATTCCTTAAACGCATCAACCCAACTGCTGAACATTTATTGTGAACCAATTGCTGAACATATTCTTCGACCTGAAATCTGCGCACTTGAGTAGAATTGTTAGAAACACAAAAATAGGTTTTGTGATTCAAAACATAATTAGGATCTGTCAAAAACAGATCCAACAATACCACACAAGCATGCAATTCATAATCTAAGCAATCAGGAAGAACTCGATCTATCCCACTCATCTAGTTCAATGATCTCACTGATGTAGTATGGCTCTGATACCACCTGTTGTGAGGCTCTCTGCCCACAATTAATCCTCTAATCTTAATCAATGGGTTATTAATTAAACTAAACAAGTTTAATATATATCTAGTCTGGTTCATACATAAGTTACTAAAAATTTTTTTTCAAGTTTCAACCAGCAGAAGCATATTCAATCCAGCAGAAGCATATTCAATTCAGCAGAAGCATAAAGGGTTCAGCTGGTAACGTAAATACTATTCATTTATACAAATACCTCATGGTTTACAGCGGTTACAAGCTAAGTTCACTAGTACACGCTTATGTCTTATATACAAAACCAGACTTGAGCAACCTAAGATCAATTTTTCAAACATCTAGACTATCAGCTGGTGTTTAGTCTTCCTGCTGCTGATCCAGCGTCTAGGTAATTATCTTTCGCTACCCGTGGTTGCTCCCCTCTAGTTCTTTCTTCCTGTTGTCATGCACACATACAAAACAAAACAACAGCCGGATAAACTCCGGTGAGAATCATCTCAGTATAATCAGCAGGTACGAATAATAACATTAAAATGCATAACAGTTCATCAACTGTAAAACAAATGCAATGTAATGAAAGGATTCTAGTTCTCTTCTTTGATATCAGAATTGATTCCATTTCAGTTCGACGCCATCAAGATTCGTATCCGATCTTGACATGAATATTCATCTATCGAAACCATCTCCGGCTTCGAAAATCAGGCCAACTCAGTCCTGGGCATTAGAATCAATTCATTTCCCTTCAATATGCAAACTCATGCAAATATAAAAGATCCACTACCTGTGATGGATCGACACACACATAACTCAAGTTCTAAATCAAGAACAGTAAACAAATATGTATGTGATTTCAGCGGAATACTCAAGAAATATCATTCTTGAGTAATCTAGTTCCCGACTCTTCTGTCATATTATACCTTCGTTCCTCTGTTTTCAAAATAATTCAGTCAGTGATCTCAAGCTCTGTTCCTCACTTCCTGAGATACTCCCAGAATCACAAATTGATAACTGAAATCAAGATATTCTCAATATTTCGAATTCACTCTTATTTATAGACAACCATCTCTGTGGTTCTGCAGCATTTCCAACGTGTTCAATTCGAGTTCCACGTGTCATGCTGAGTATTCAAACAGGATATACTCCCACCGCTTCGAAAGTGGATAACGGTAAACAGATTCTTCAACTGCTGTTGACCTTTCTCAGTTGCTGTTCGAAATAACATTCTCTTGTTCTTCAGCAGAAGCAACAACCAGCTGTAGTCGCAACCAGTTGCAACATAAATCCAGTCGCAACACTTCAAAACTCAAAACGATGTCGTTATAACTAATTCCAACGACTTCGTTACATATAATCAGCTGGTATCACCTTTATTACAAGAAACCAGCAGCTGGTTGCTCTCTTATTCCAACGGCTGATTTCGCAACATTAGTCGAAACGGCATCGTATCAACATTTCCTGTTTCATAATCAAAACGGTATCGCATTGTTCCCTCGACTGGATAACCAGCAGATACAACAATCTATCGCCTGATTTCCAATTCCTCACCTGGTTGCTAAACGACATCGTATCGAGGCTCATAGTCATAAGTCAAAACGATGTCGCATTATTTTCTTAGCTGGAACCAATCTCCACATACTCTCCTCGACTGGTTCGCGTTTATTACAAAAACGACGACGTAGCACCTACGTCATCAACATCCAGCCGATACATCAATAAACCAGCAGGTACATAAACCAGCAGGTGCGTAAGAAACTCTTGCTGCTGATTCCTTGTGCGTAACAGTAACCAACACGTGGCGTTTCCTTAGTGATCCTTGTATTCGTGCGTCTGCCTCCAACTGTAACCAATACTAATGCTTCAACTGAATTTCACAATTCAACCAGTCGCGAGCTATATTAACCTGCTGTTGATTTTATCAAATCGCTTCGCCTGGTTACTTCGTCTGTTCTCACACTTAGCGCGATTTAACGATACACAGTTCCTTAATCACCCAACACTTCCAGAAGAAATCCGAGCTCATAATCAAACTTCATCAATTCTTAAATGTCGAAATTACTAAACTAATCCTCTTCCTAATGATTCCGGGCATTACAATTTCTGTGGTCGAAAATATGATTGTCGTTGCAAGGGTTGCTGAGATGTGTAATATGGTACACACACTAGACCAGAAGAGCCTCTTTGTACCTGTGGGAGCGGATCTTGTCATAGTCCAATATAAAAAATGGAAGAAAATGATAGTTTAGACCTTCCAAAAACTTTTTCAATTTTCCCTTTTCACTTGAACTTATATGCGGTACATAAGTCCGCAGAGCAGAAAATTGTTGGGCATATTCTTTCACCATCATATTTACTTGCACTAAGCGATAGAATTCGGACTCTTTAGCTGAAATATGCGATGGTGGAGCAAATTCCTAGGTAAAATTTGCACGGAACACTTCCCATGTTATTTCCCTTACCATATTACTTCAGTATAGTTTTCACAGACTCGCACAAGAGTTGGGCATGATCACGAAGTTGTAGAACTGCCATCTTCAGACGACTCTTAGAATCATAATATACTGTATCAAATAGAAATGGTCAGGCCTCGTGCTCTAAACAGCGTAAAATCATACAAACACATGCGGAAGCTATCAAAAAGCGGGTAAAATTTTCGCTTTTGGCCTGACGGTTTAAAACATTATAATTTAAAATAGAGCGATACTCAAAATATATCCCAGCTTAATAAAACAGCCAACCATATAGCATACAACAACCAAAACATGTATCAGACTCCAACTACTGGATACAATAACGAAGCACAGGGCATCCCCCTGGCTAACTGATACATATATATAAATTTGCTATATGCAACTGGGACACGCTAACCACCTCCTAGGGCACCACCAGCTGGGTTAAAACCACGGCCAGCTGTAAAACCTGAATTCCCTGAAAACAACACAAACAAGGAAACAAACCAAGCCCCAGAGGGACATGGGGTCAAACCCCAGTACGGAGAGCAACAGATATAGCTAAAAGAATGCATAAGATAAAATACAGATGCTATGCATGAGACACCGGATAACAACAGAAGGCTCGACAAACAAGGGAGCTAAGGAACTCAAGCACAGCTCCAAGAATCTGCAACAACAGTGGCCACGGGGTGTGTTCACATTGTGGTAATGAGCCACTCGCCGTGACACTACACCCGAATACCAGATGCATCAAACAACTCAACCTGCCGTTGCCTCGCCCATGAACTGTGGTAGTTAACCACTCGATGCATGGTGACTAACGATCCCAGCAGGAAGATGAGAGTGCGGTATTGCCGCTCGCCCTCGCATCCTGGTAAGAATCAACAACAGCAATACAAGATACGAAACAATGGCTGCAACAGAATATGAATGCAATATGGGAAATGCGTGTATGCATAAACATAGCAGCTAAAATCAACAGCAATCACATATGCACACATCAACATCCACGGCAATGCACAAGCAGCCATCTAGCATTCAATCTCACGCCAATTCCCAGCTACTTCAAGCTCAGATCCGTACCTTATACTTTTGTGCAACAATTACTACAAAACAGGCCCGAGAGATCTGGATAGCAACCTGCTAAATACACAACACACAGATCTCAAAAGCTGCACAGAAACTCACGGCCAATTACAGAAGCTCATGGCTGGGAGCCACGCTCAAACAACTCAATTTCTACCAAAACAACTTACTGGAAGCTTAAACCAAGGCTAGGAACAAGATCTCATCACAAGGGAACGAAGTTCTACCTACACTACAAAACGCACAATTGGGCAGCAACTTCGCGCTCCTCAACTAGCCAACCACAGCCTCCAAAAGTGATATGGAATGATAGAGCTTCGCAAGAGGAGTCCAACGCTACCTCTAACGTACCAAACAACGGCCGGAAACGATGGGAATTTCCGGAGAAAAGCTACGGTGAACAGTAACCTAGGGTTCGAAGCGAAGAACATAATCGGGGAAAATATTTCGCTAAGTATGGAATCTGGTGCTCGGAATCGAAGACCAAGTCTTCCTTAAATACATCTCGCAAAAGCTGGTTAAATCATCCACCGACAAAACCAGCAGGCACCAACAAACAAATACAACCAGCAGATGCAAAGAAACCAGCTGCTGAATTCTCAAACAACGCAAATCAAAACGATGTCGCAACGACTTAAAAAAACGACGTCGCGCCGCACACGTCATCAAATATGCCACCAGCTGGTCACTTAAAACCATCGGCTGGTTCTCAAATCCAAAAGCTGGATTATCTAACACTCAAAAGCTGATACCAGACGTTGCATCAAAACGCTGCGTTCCAACTTAATAAAACGGCGTCGCATAACCTACGTCATCCAGTCGCTAGCTCTCGCGCAATACCAGCTGCAAGCTACAGTAACCATCACCAGCTGCAAGCTACAGTAGCTAACAAATCTCTTGCAGCTGGACAACCAGTCGCAACATCCAAACTACGTCGTGCCAACTTATCGAAACGCTGTCGTTTTGCCCTTAACGAACAAAAATAAAGCAACGGCTGGATACAACACGCTACCAGCTCTCACTTAACACAACGCACCCAGATTTCACTAAAACGACGGCGTTTTAGGAATCTCATGCTACCAAAACACGCTACGACTGGATTTCACAATTTCGACCAGCTTTCTCAATAAAACCAGCTTTTACCCAAAATCTCAAAAATACGAAGACTTCCAGAATTGTTCCAAATGCTATTTTAGACCCGAAAATTCCAACCAAACTTACAAACACGCTACGACTGGATTTCACAATTTCGACCAGCTTTCTCAATAAAACCAGCTTTTACCCAAAATCTCAAAAATACGAAGACTTCCAGAATTGTTCCAAATGCTATTTTAGACCCGAAAATTCCAACCAAACTTACAAACAGAGATCTAAACCACCATAAATCTCTAAAAACCGATACATGCCAACAATTAAATCTTGATTACAAATCCAGGTCTCACAGAAATTCCATATGCTTCAGTCATCCTTCGACTTGTTGCCTTCATTTCCAAAGAATTTCGATGGCTGCATATCTGAAATCTATCAACAAAATATTGCATCTCATGCACTTTGTGACTTAACTGCTCAAATTCTGCTTCTACATAGGGGACACTCCTCCAGGAGGACGTTCACATTTTATTTTTGGTATTTCTACTCTTGACTCCTGAACTACTTTTTTTCCTTTTCCTTTGCTACTAGCCATTCTACAAGGTCAAGGGTAATTTAAAAAATATGCGTTAACAAAAAATAATCTAAATCCTCAATTATATAATTTATCAATCTCTTATCTAATGGTGCTATTATCATGTCACAATTTTAAGTAATGAGCATCCGAAAAGAAGATGTACTTTGTTGGCATGAGTAGTACCAATTAAATATGATAAGTCTCCCTCAACTAACCTCAACTACATCTATAACTTCTCAGTCTCGGAATCCTTCTCATTCCGGTGTGGGACAGGTTTATTCATGTGAACCTTTGCCTAGAAGTCTGCCAGGATCCGTTCATTGTCCGTGTAACCTATTGGCACCGACAATAATTCCCTGTCCTCCTTTGAGCCCCGGGAGTCACACCACAATATGTACATACACTATCTGGGAGAAAAAAATACATATATATACCAAAAAAAGATGAGCCCATTCTAACGGAGCTGATACTTCCTGATGACTCATCTCTAGCACCTAAATAGAACCACATGTGCTATCTGCCATGTCCAAACACAAAAGACACGACAGACCCTTTCGGGGCCAGTAACCCGAGTACGAGACATCAAGATATCACAATGTAAGATATAGAAATACAATGTCGTGCATAATGCAATATATATACAGGACGAGATCTTAGGATATCAGGAATCAAAGAATCGATATAAACAATCATATCATATACTCGAGCTGGTTCACCCTCAGTGAACCATGTCATAGGATATGGCTTCACTCTCGAAGCCATCAACTACCTAAGTCGGACCCAATCGAGGTGTTCAACAATCCACATGACACACATCATAATATCATATATAGATCTCAACCGAAATATACATGGTTATCAATGATAGTTAGGCTCAATATGATGTGTTCAGTAGCATTGACGTGGCTGACTAAATAAAATGTATTGACCAAAAAGAGATATTTTATTTTATTTTGCATGAATTACCAACTTATAATATGCAAGTCAGTATATAATATCACGTAATTATAACAAATAAATCTTACATAATCCCATCACATGCCTCTATCAGATATCGTGAAAATAATTGATCTCTACGTACCACATTCCAGCAATTATGAGTAGTTTATATCTCAAGAAATTCCTGGATTCTCCAATTCAGATAGATAACCTGAATATTTAAATTCAACTTAAATTCCAACTTTCACTTTTATACACTTTAAATACCTAAAATCATATTATTTGATTAAGTTATCTAAATTCACCTATTTCTTGTTATATTGTCGCATTATATTCATTTTAACGACAAGTGAAAAAATATTCAATAAATTTCTAAAAACGTCAAATTTACATTTAGCCTCCAATAAATTCACAATATTCTTATTCGTAGTCCAATATTCATTTTACTAATCCCAAGCAAAATCGCACAATCCAAAAATCTCGTTGATGTTGCTAAATAAAGTCAAACTTTGATATGTCACCTTCTGACGAGCCAAAAAATTTCTCAAAACCTTCTCCCCAATACCTACATAAGAACAAACAATTTACAATTATATCACACAACCAGCATAGGCAATATTAGCACGCTATACCATCCAGCTGAGGCATCAGATAAGCTCGTATTATTCGGACCAGCACACGCTATCCAATGATACAATACCACCAGAACAGCTCAGCTCGCACCAGATCAGCATGACTCGATCAACACACAACTTGATCAGCCTAAAGTAGCTCGATCAGGTCAGCATGATCTATCCAGTTTAGTACTGTTCCATCAGATCAGCACGCTTCAACAGATCAGCTCAGCGCTCAAGCAATCAGTCCAGCTCGTGCCGCCTGATATGATCCATCTAAACTGATTAATCCCACTAATTACCCAAACTGATATTCTAGGCCTCACATTATCCCCCAATAAAAGAGGATTTTGTCCCCGAAATCAAAACACTATTTCCAGAACGCCAAGTAACAAACCAGAATCATCAAAACCAAAACAAAAGCAAACCCCGAGCACACAACATAGAGCACTCTAAAGCTCTTAGAATAACAAAAAACCAGTAGCTAAACTTACCACCTGTAGTAAAACTATGCATGCTCAAACAGATGAGGCCACTCTTGCCGCATTTTCGTTTCTAACTCCTAGGTAGCTTCTTATCTTTGATGCTTCTCCACTGGACCATCACCAAAGGACTGGTCTTGCTCCTAAGCTGTTTCTCCTTCCTGTCGAACTGGATATTCAACATAAATTAGGGTCTGATCTAGCTCAACCTCATCGGCTCTCAACACATGGTAAGGATTAGGCTCGTACCTCCGCAACATAGATACGTGAAACACGTCATGTATCGCAGACATCTCAGGTGGCAAGTGCAAACGATAGCCTAATGATCCAATCCTCTCAACAATATTATATGGACCAATGTAACGAGGAGCTAACTTACCCTTAAGTCCGAACCTCCTGACACTTTAGAAAGGAGAAAATTTTATGAAGACTCGATCACCAACCTGAAACTCCCAAGGCCTACGCCTCTTGTTCGCATTACTGGATTAACGATCTTGTGCTAATTTCATTCTCTTTCTGATTAGGTCAAGTTGATCTCTCATCTACTGTACAAAATCTAGTGACGATAGCTTTTTTTCTCCAACCTATTCCCCAAAAGATCGGCGACCTGCACTTCTTACCATACAAAGCCTCAAACATTGACATTACAAATATTACCTGGGAACTATTGTTATAAGAAAACTCCACTAAGGATAAAAAATCCTACCAACTTTCGCTGAAATCAACCACTATAGCTCGCAACATATCTTCAAGTGTCTGAATGGTCCTCTGTCTGGAGATGATACGCGGAACTCATGGCCAACCTCAAACCAAAAGATATTTGCAAGCTTTTTCGAAATCGGGAAGTAATCCTAGGATCCCTAGCTATCAAACTATCGACACTGACACAACGTGCAATCTTGTAACATGATCAATATGCAAATTCTTCATTTTATTCGTGGAAAAAAATAAATTCATAAGGGATTAAGGGGGCTAACTTAGATAGTCGATCAATCACAACCCAAACTGCATCACACCCTTGGCTGGAACAAGGCAAATGGGTCACAAAATACATAGCAATATGCTCCCAATTCCACCGAGGCACTTCCAAGATCTGCAGCATCCACCAGATCTCGTTCTCTTGAACTTGACCTACTGGCAGTTCAAACATTAAGCCACAAACTCTGGAATGTTGCTCTTCATTCCTTCCCACCAATAACAATATATCAAGGCAATGGTAAAATCATCTGACTGGCCTGCTCATGACTTCAATTTCAACTCATGAATATATAGGTCAGTTCCCTGTGCTGCTCTAATGTATGAGACATTCTGTGGTTCAACCTAAATCGAAGAAACTACGAAGTAGTCATCACTTGGCTGAAAACGCCAACCAGCTGTCCCTAAGTGCTCATGCACCTTTGAGATACTCAAAGAAGCCAACATCGAAATCAGGGCTTTTCTACTAAGGGAATCTGCAACAAGATTCACCCGCCCTGGCTGATATTGTATCTCATAAGAAGTCCTTGAGTAACTCCATCCATCAACGCTGCCTCATATTCAAATCAGACTAAGTAAAAAGATACTGAAGGCTTTTGTGGTCGGTGTACATCACAAATTGTTCACCTTAAAGGTAGTGCACCGAATATTCAACGTGAACACAATGGCTGCCAACTCTAGATCATGAACGGGATAGAGAGTCTCGTGAGGTTTCAACTGTCAAGACGCATATGCAATTACTTTCCCTTTCTTCATCAAAACATAACTCGGTCCACTAAGAGATGCATCAGAACATACCACAAAACCTCCCGAGCCAAAAGGCAACGCCAACACTGGGGCAGTAGTCAAATTATCTTTCAACAATAGGAAAATAGACTCATACTCTTTGGTCCACACAAATCTCCTATCTTTCTGAGTCAACTATGTCATATGACTGATTTCCTAGAAAACCCATCAATAAATCACCTGTAATAACCAGCCAACCCCAAGAAAACACGAATATCAGAAACATTTCTAGGCCATTCCCAGTCACAACGGCTTCCAATTTTACTGGGATCAACTGAGATACCTTGAGACAAAATGACGTGACCCAAAAAGATAACTCGGTCCAGCCAAAAATCACACTTGGAGAACTTAGCATACAGCTGAGAGTCGGGAAGAGTCTGGAGTACTACCCTCAAATGTTCCTTGTGCTCCCTCTTAGTCCTCGAGTAGACCAAGATATCGTCAATGAACACTACCAAACCGGTTTATGAACTCTCGAAAGATCCTGTTCATCAGATCCATAAATACAGCAGAAGCATTCGTCAGGATGAAAGGCATGCGAAGGAACTCAAAATGTCCATACCTTGTCCAAAAAGCTATCTTAGAAATATCTTCCTCTCGAATACTCAACCGATGATAGCTGGAGCGCAAGTCAATCTTAGTTTACACCAATGTACCTCGAAATTGGTCAAACAGATCATTGATCTGTTAGAGTAGATGCCCAACTAGCCAACTTGTGGCGTGTGGGTTTTATTGACTCTTGTGTATAACGATCTTTATCTTTATTTTCATTGTGATTATAATGTTAACAATTGCGTTGGATAAAGATCTAGAATGCACCATAGTGTATGTTAGATGTGATAGTGGATATGATGGCTATCATGAAACACATTGTTAGAGTAGATGCCCAACTAGCCAACTTGTGGCATGTGGGTTTATAGACTCTTGTATATGACAGTCTTTATATATGATTTCGCATTTGTTTACGGCATTCTTTATCTTCATTATGTTTATATAATGTTAACAATTGTGTTGGATAAAGACCTAGAATACACCATAGTGTATGTTAGATGTGATAGTGGGTATGACGGCTATCATGAAACACATCTAATAGTCATTGTGTATTCTGAATTAGTTCCTAGTCGATTGGGCCGTCAAAATGAGGATAAGGCCGCCCGATCTTGAGACTAGTATCTACGATGCGAAGTACCATGTTTCATTGGTAGGGAACATTGTGATGTTCTGAGCATGCAGATAGATTGTGACCTGGTGATCTATCGAACTACCCTCGTTTGAACTTTCCAAGTGGTTACCATTTGTCGAGTGGATAAGTCCGAGGTCTTGGTTGTACTGATTAGTCCTCACGACTCGAAACGTCATTGAGACTCTACATGATAGGCGTCTCACTTTGACCCGTTTGTCGACTCACTTGGGGTCATTAGGCGGCGGGGTTGGGTGAGACCCCGATGCATGTAGGAGTCGATGCTTCGTTGTCAAGGATTCACCGCTCGCTTACATGCGTGGATATCCTATGCTATCTGAGGGGATAATAGTGTATAAATCTCTGGCCAGAGTACTAGAAGTGTTTTAGGTAAATGGATTTACCTAGTAACACTAGCGATGTCACTATTCGATCTCCAAGATGTATGCATAGCTATCGGATCTTTAGCGACTCTCGATTTACCAATGGTCGTTGATCTGATCGGGATATATGGATTGAAAGGACCGTACTGTACGCTAACCACGACCAACTGATTCTTGCAGGCACTATCAGTGATACCTAGGGGATCATGGCGCGATGTTGCTAGGCACTTTACCATGATCCATTGGGCAAGTCTGAAATTATGATTTCGGAGCCACAATGGTTGTGGGCACACGGCTAGCTGTATCCCTGAACCATTGAGGGTCACACAAGTACTCGATTCAAGATTTCCGCACGGAAACTGAGCTCAATGTGTTGAGCATAGGAGTAGGATTTTTGGAAGTTCGACTTCCTAAAAATCAACATGGGTCAAATCGTGATTTCCCGCTGTTGAGGGGCAAAACGGTCATTTTGCACTGGGGTTCTGAAAAATGGTTTTTCAGATCATAATATTTAGTTTTGGAAACTGAGTCGATCGGTCCGATCTTATCGGCAATCGGAGTTGTAACGAAGTCGCAGTGATGGATATCGTCATTTGGACCCGGGCCCGTTGGGTCGGTCCAAGTTCATTAATAGTCTTATTAAAGGAGACTTAGGGCTTCATTATGAAATAACTCAATCTCATAACCTAACCCTAGACCTAAAGCTCTCGGCCGCCCCTCCTCTCTCAAAGCCGTCGCCGTCGGCCACCACCATCGCCGCCGCCTCCCCTCGCTGGAATTTGTTTCGGCCAACTTTTCGAGGAGTTTCCGTCCGTGCTGATCTCGTCAGGCCTTCTAGTGCAGGCTGACGAAGGAACCTTGCTTCCGGTCGTGGAATTGATTAGACGTAATCTACCACCGCCTACCGTGAAGATCCAGTCTCCCTGTGATTCTGGTTGGAGCCAGGCCCCTAGACGCCAGCAAGGTAACACCCCGAAAATCATCCTATGAACGGTTTATAGTATTGATTTTATTGTATTGAATGTATCCCGACGCTTAATTTTAAACTTCCGCTGTGTCGCCAGGAGACGGGATCCGGATCCGCCACGGTTCCCCAACAGTGGCATCAGAGCTTTGGCTCGGATCCTTCAATACATCATTGCCATAATTGTATCTAACTCGATTTTCAGATTGAACAACAAAAATTTTTGGCTTCGGTAGCGGCGCCGCCGCGCATGGCGGTGCCCCCTCCGCGCACGCACGAGCGTGCGCGGTAGCGCGCTGGTCGTGCGAGGGTCGCGCAATGGCCGCGCATGTTGCGCGGCCGGTGGCTGCTGTTATGCGCACTGGTTGCGCGATGGAGGCCGAGAGATGGTCTACCGCTGCTGCTGATCTCGGGCGCAATTTTTGCACGATCTGCCGCCGACCGATGCTTGCTGGTTGGCGCACGGTGGCTGCTGATTTCGCCCACTGGATGCGCCACTGGTTGGCGCATCGCGCGCCATGCGCCGCAGCCCATGAAGTTTTCGGGCCGATATTTGATATCGGGCCGATTTTGGTCAATTTTGAAATTTTGAGATTTTGGGCCCAAAATTGTTTTTGGCCCAATATGATGCAATTAAAATTGCAAAATATGATTTTGATTGTAAAATATGATTTTATAATTAAATATGATTTTGTTGATTAAAATTTGATTTTATCGACAAAATACGATTTATTATAAATGCGATTTTATGATTAAAATATGATTTTGCGGTAAATAATTTGATTATTTAATTTATGCATATTAATTAGATTGATTGCATGATTGGAATGATCGAGAGCCATGCCCCAATGTGTTATGTGTATGCTTTAGGTTTTTATGATTTCGGTTGTAATATTGTTGATTATCATTTTATAAAAGTGGGTCTGTTTGTGGCCCGTTCCCACCCCTTAAAATGTATCCCTTATGTGTCATGGAAATTTATTGTAAATTACTAGACTTAGTGGGAGGACTTTTGAAGATGGTGGGCCCGATGACGATCAAAGATATTGAAGACCGAAGATCTGTAAAACCGGAAGCAAATGTAATAGGATTGCATTGCATATTGCATTTCACCTAGGATTGGACCCATGTCCGTGATTGGCGACCACTGACCGCATAGCTCTCGCGATCGATCATCCCAATGTTTATATATGTGATATATAGTTAGTTGAACCCGTAAGTTTTAAATATGATTTAAAATATATTGCATGAGACCAAATTTTCGAAAATAAAATCCCTCGTTTTAAGTACGATTTAAAACTAATATCAAGATAAAAGTTTATTCGATAAATCAAAGGGAATTTAAATTTGTTTAAATCATCCCTACCTTCCATCAACAATGGGTGTACGCCGATGCTACCCGTATACATGGCCCGACTCATATTATTGAGGGGGTTATGTATGCCGGAAAACTGTCCACGCCATTGAAAATTGTTGTGAGTCGGTTGGAACTCCCTTTAAAGTTGGCTCATATTATTGGGGACGTTAAGGGGACCGTCCTTCACGACTCAACATTGATGGGTCATCTTGACACGTGATAGTAAACGGCGTCATATTATTGGGCCCTTACTGGACGTGAGGTGAATACATGGAGGTTGCACCAGTTGCAATCGGAAACTACCTTTTGGGGGTCGTGGTTGGCTGATATTATTCGGGACCATGATCGCTTAATTGGGCTCCGTGTACCCACTAAAGAAACTTTCTTTCTATATTTCATTAGAGGGTGGTAAAATCGTTAAAATAGTGGAGGGTAATTCATAAAACTTAACGACCTTATTTTATGTCTTAGCGATTATTTTATATATAGTTAGTGATGATTGCCTGTTTTCTTTTCAGTATTACTGCTTATACAATGTCTTCGATCAAAAACCCACTCGCTGCTATACTGGATAGCAACAAGTTCACCGGTCTGAACTACCAAGACTGGCCTCGAAACCTCAACATTGTGTTGGCTTCGGAGAAACTTCTTTATACGATAGAGAAGAGCCTTCAGAAGGAAGCCCCTGCCGATATCAGCCCTGAGGAGCTGGTTACACTTAAACAATGGTGGGACGACGAGCTTAAGACTCGATGCTATGTGATGGCGTCGATGTCCAACGAAATGCAACGGTGCTTTGAGAAGACAAAGTATGCTGCTGACATACTTTTTCATCTCAAAGAACTGTATGGGGAGAACTCTCGACATGAGAGGTTCACGGCTGTCAAGGAGCTTATGACGAGCCGCATGCGCGATGGGACTTCGGTCCGTGAGCATGGGGTTCGTATGATTGGGCTCGTTGAAAAGCTGTCGGGCCTTGATATCACACTTCCACATGAGCTGTCTGTGGATGTGCTTCTCCTCTCACTGCCTGCTGCATTCGACCCCTTTGTGGTCAACTTCAACATGAACAAGCTGGCGGCCACCCTTGAAGAGGTGGTTAACATGCTTGTAGTGTTCGAAGGAACCATAAAGAAGGACAAGTCCGTCCTCCTCATGGGCTCTTCTTCCTCTACGAAGAAGGGGCCCAGACGCAAGGGTAAGAAGCGTTCTGCCCCTGTGAAGGAGGAAAAGCCCACCAAGAAGCCCAAGGAAAAGGCTTCCAAGCCAAACAAGACAGAGGATGTTTGCCACCACTGCCACAAGCCTGGGCATTGGAGGAGGAACTGCAAGGAGTACCTCGAGCAGTTGCGAACTGCGAAAGGTATGTTCTATATTGAAATAAATATGTCTCTTAGTTCGACTTCTTGGGTACTTGATACCGGATGTGGATCTCATACTGCAATGATTTGCAGGTGATGACAATAAGCCGACGTCTTAGAGAGGGTGAGACCCACTTGAGGCTTGGCAATGGAGCAAGAGTTGCTGCAGTAGCTATAGGAGATGTTTATTTATTTCTGTCTTCTGATTTTAAGTTGTTATTGAGAAACGTTTTGTTTGTTCACGAATTAATAAAGAACATTATTTCTGTTTCTATGCTTGATAGTGATGGATATTCTTGTATGTTTGCTAATTCGATTTGCAATATTTACAAGAATGAAGTTTAATTGGAATTGGGGAACGCAAAAACGATTTATACACCTTAAAATTAAAAGACGTTCCAACTCGCGATGTCGAAGCACATACGACAACGATTAAAAGGAAATACGATAACTTAAATCCAGCACAACTTTGGCATACTAGGCTAGGTCATATTTCTCTAAGTAGGATGAATAAGTTAGTTAGGAGTGACATGTTTGATCTGTCAGACATTAACTCTCTACCGACTTGTGAATCTTGTCTTAAGGGAAGGATGACTAAGCAACCCTTCAAGGGCAAGGGTGAGCGTGCTCAAGGCCTATTGATTTGATCCATACTGATGTGTGCGGCCCGTTTAGTATTGGTACTAAATACGGTCACACATACTTCATCACCTTTACCGACGATTACTCTAGGTATGGGTACTTGTACTTAATGAAGCACAAGTCTGAATCCTTTGAAAGGTTCAAAGAATCAAGGCTTAAGTAGAAAATCAATTAGGCAAAAGTATTAAAGCACTTCGATCCGATCGAGGTGGTGAATACTTGAGTGCTGAATTTCAAGACTATCTGAAAGAGAATGGGATTCTCGCACAGTGGACCCCTCCGGCCACACCACAGCTCAATGGTGTAGCGGAGCGTCTTAATCGAACCCTGTTAGACATGGTTCGATCTATGATGAGCTTCACTGAATTTCCTACCTCGTTTTGGGGCTATGAGCTCGAAACGGCGGTAATGTTGTTGAACAATGTCCACACCAAGGCAGTGGATAAGACTCCGTATGAGATATGGATGGGCAAACCACCCAAGGAATTCCATTGGATACTACTTCTACTATCCGAGCGAAACAAAAGTGTTTGTTTCTAGGAATGCCACCGAGTTTCTAATTGATAGAAAGGGCAAGATAGTAGAACTCGAAGAGGTTCGAGAACCAACTGAAGTACCAAGTGACTCTCCTGCACCTTCAGAGCCAGTACCAGAAATAGTCGCACCTAGGAGATCCGAAAGGGTTCCTAGGGCTCCTGAGAGATATGGTTTTCTCCTTGAAGATGATCAAAGTGATCAAGTTGTTGGATCTGATCCAAGAACTTTCAAGGAGGCGATTTTCGATGCAGATTCTAATTTATGGCTTGAAGCAATGCAGTCTGAGTTAGACTCGATGCATTCTAACCAAGTTTGGACTCTTGTTAATCCTCCCGAAGGAATTGTTCCTATTGGGTGTAAATGGGTATACAAGAGGAAACTTGGGCCTGATGGTAACGTAATGACCTACAAGGCACGACTGGTCATGAAAAGTTACACTCAGAAGCAAGGTGTTGACTATGATGAAACCTTCTCGCCAGTCGCAATGTTCAAGTCAATTAGAATCTTACTTGCCATAGCCACATGGTACGACTATGAGATATGGCAAATGGATGTGAAAACTGCGTTCCTTAATGGAAACATTAAGGAAGAGATCTATATGATGCAGCCTGAGGGTTTCACATCTGTTGGAAGCGAGCATAAGGTATGCAAGCTTCAGAGATCGATCTACGGTCTCAAACAAGCATCGCGAAGTTGGAACCTGAGATTCGATGAAACAGTTAAGGAATTTGGTTTCATCAAGAATCCCGAGGAGCCATGTGTATATAAGAAGGTAGTTAAAAGCGCTGTGACATTCCTTATACTTTACGGTTATGACATTCTACTCATTGGGAATGATGTAGGAATGCTACAGTCAAATAAAGTCTGGTTGTCTAGTAGATTCTCGATGAAGGACATGGGTGAAGCATCCTATATTCTTGGAATACAGATCTATCGGGATAGATCGAAACGGATGCTCGGACTCACCCAAGCCACCTACATCGATACCATACTTAAGAGGTTCTCTATGGAAGATTCCAAGAGAGGACACCTACCTATATGCCACGGGATCACTCTATGATGGATCTGTTTTAACAGATCCTGATTAAGTTTTGAATTACAAAAAACCTGTTATTGTGTTTCTAACAATTCTACTTGAGTGTACAGATTCTAGCTATCGAAGAAGATGATGAATAGTCGAAGAATCTGTCCAGCCGATGGTTCACAATATAAAGATCAGCAGTTGGTTTGTGCATACATTTAGACGGCAGCTGGATTAGCAATGGAGACGTCCAAAGTTGAATCAGTTGTTCGTAATCAGATGGAGCATAGTGAACCAGCTGGAACGATGACAACCAGCTGCAAGCGCTAAAGAGAAAAGATGAACCAGCTGGTACATGAGTTGAGAAGTCTGCTGGAGAAATAGATCGAAGAAGAAGATTCCAATCGCAAGTTACTGTTGACGAATCTGTTAACAGTCGCGATTATAAGTACTGTTGATGAATCTATTGACAGTCGCTATTCAAGAAGCTAAGAAGAATCGCAAGATGGAGCTGGAACGATAAAGATCAGCTGTAGCGCTAAGCGTAGATGACATCAGCAGTGACGTCATCATTCAGCAGGAAGCTATCAGCAGATGAGAAGAGAAGTGAAAGAGATGAAGCGACGTCGTGCTGAAGAATCAGCAGATGGTTTAGCGTTGATGACTTCATTGGTGACGACATCATATTCAGCAGATGACTTGAGTCCAGCAGTCGCAAGAGGAATCAGCAGGTAGCTTGTACATCCAGACGCAAGAGAGAAGCGACGTCGTAGAGGAGGAAATCCAGTCGCAAGCTACTATTCACCAGCAGATGCTATTTGCAGATAGCGATAGCAAAACGATGTCGTTTACATAAGTTGATACGACAGCGTTTTGCTCTTGCGATAAAGATTCAGCAGGAAGAATTTGCGTTGATATCCAGCAGTCGCAAGCAACAGCTCATCCAGTCGAGAGCTTCTTTACCAGCTGTTGCTATGAATCAAGACGCAAGATGATGTAACAGTCGCGAGCTACAGAGGATCCAGTCGTGAGCTTCAGTACTATTGTATATCCAGTCGACTTGGTATCCAGACGCAAGAAAAGTAGAAGTAGCAAAGCACAGCAGTTGAAGAATGAATCAGCAGCGAAGCAGTTGACAACTTACGAAGTGATATCAAAGCTGGATGTCAACTGTTGAGCTCAATTCAAATGGCGAAAACGACAAGAAGCCTGCAAAAGAGAAGGACACAAGTACTATTCCCTGTCGGTACTTTACAGAACACTTTTGAACGGGAAGAATTTTGTGTCCAACGGGATTTATTTGAACAGAGGCTTATATACTTCGAGAAGCGCCATTGAAGACAATACTGTTGGTTGGAGATAACCAGAGCGCTGTTGCTGAAGTTGATCGCACAGTGCACCAACAGAGGGAAAATGAATCTGAAGTGAAGCTGTCAACTATCATACGAGAGAGAGCCTAAGTGCAGTTGACAGTGGATCTAGAATTAGCTTATTAGAGCATTTCCCTAGTGTGTGAGAAACAGAGAGTTGAGAGCTTCATTGTATCTATCTCACACATATAGATTCATTCACATCTATTTGTGAATGAATCTCGAAATCTTTTCACAACAGGTTTCCGTCCAAGCACGATGACGTAAAACTCATGTGTATGTAGTTAGTCACACAGTTTCGGCTGGTGTGCATTTGTGGAGTCTAGGAGTTCTCACAGCTGCTGGTTGTGGGATTGGGTCTGTACACGAGTTGTAAGATCAAATCTTCTAGTAGATCCTTCCGAGGTGGAAGAAGAGGAGATGTAGGACATTGAGGTCCGAACTTCCAGAAACAAACCTGCTGAGTATCGTGTTCTTTATTCTTTCAGCATCGCATTATTACTTTAGCATTGCACGCATAAACAGTAATCAGCACTTGCTTATATTTTAGCTTAGCATCGCATATAGTTAGCACACAAGCACACAAGTCTCGAACAGATTTATGTTGTACATAAATCTGTTTGAGTTGTTTTAAAATATAGGATTCAGTTCTGGTATTTTCCGCATGATTTTTAAATCATACCAGATCTGTCTCCGGTGCTCTTCTAATGAGTTTTTACTTGTTCAAGAACAACGAGCTATTGCAGCTCCAGTGTATTAGCAGCGCGCAAATTTTTTTAAAGTCTTTTAAAGCGCGGCTGCTGATCTCTTGATCCTAATTTTCGGACCAACAAGTGGTATCAGAGCAGGTTGTTCTTGAACGAGCACTAATTTTAAAACACATGTGCTATGTTTTAACTATTTTGAGAAGCTTGTTTATGAAGCCCAGTTAATCTGTTTTAATATAGAACCGATTTTTCGCTTGATGAACTGTCGGGATGCGCGAGTCCCGGGCAGATGCCAAGCTTCTATTTTCGTTGTGCTGTAAGATCACTTGGAGCGAGGCTCGGTGACAAGCACATGTGGCGAGATAGAAGAAGGAAAAATCTAAGCTGTTCTCTGTTTACTGGATCTTCATATTTAAGTAAATCAGTAGCACTTGTTATTTGAAACAATATTTCGATGCTCTGATTTGCTTTAAAAATGTTCTGTTTTGCGGATTTCCAGCTGATGCCCAAAAATCTTTGTTTTTAAATTAATTTGAGCTCATGTTATAAAAGAAAGGGAGAGTGGCGTCACTGTCTTTTATAATTTTGAGTTATGCATCAGTTCAGCTTTTGAAAATCATATACTGTTGCATACGGTGCTTCCCAAAGTTGTTTTTGTTTTTCAAAATTAAAACTCCTGCTGTTACGTTGTTAGAAAGGGAGAGTGGCGTCACTGTCTTTTATAATTTTGAGTTATGCATCAGTTCAGCTTTTGAAAATCATATACTGTTGCATACGGTGCTTCCCAAAGTTGTTTTGTTTTTCAAATTAAAACTCCTGCTGTTACGTTGTTTTTTTGTAACAGTGTAGGGAGAGTTTTGTTTTAAATATCGGGAAGACCAGCAGTTCGCTCTCTTTTTGATTCCCACAAAAAGGGAGAGAATTGTTAGAACATGCATCGTTGATTTGAGGTTTTGTGTAAATAAAAAAGGGAGAGATTGATGGATCTGTTTTGACAGATCCTGATTAAGTTTTGAATTACACAAAACCTGTTATTGTGTTTCTAACAATTCTACTTGAGTGTACAGATTCTAGCTATCGAAGAAGATGATGAATAGTCGAAGAATCTGTCCAGCCGATGGTTCACAATATAAAGATCAGCAGTTGGTTTGGTGCATACATTTAGACGGCAGCTGGATTAGCAATGGAGACGTCCAAAGTTGAATCAGTTGTTCGTAATCAGATGGAGCATAGTGAACCAGCTGGAACGATGACAACCAGCTGCAAGCGCTAAAGAGAAAAGATGAACCAGCTGGTACATGAGTTGAGAAGTCTGCTGGAGAAATAGATCGAAGAAGAAGATTCCAGTCGCAAGTTACTGTTGACGAATCTGTTAACAGTCGCGATTATAAGTACTGTTGATGAATATATTGACAGTCGCTATTCAAGAAGCTAAGAAGAATCGCAAGCTGGAGCTGGAACGATAAAGATCAGCTGGAGCGCTAAGCGTAGATGACATCAGCAGTGACGTCATCATTCAGCAGGAAGCTATCAGCAGATGAGAAGAGAAGTGAAAGAGATGAAGCGACGTCGTGCTGAAGAATCAGCAGATGGTTTAGCGTTTATGACGTCATTGGTGACGACATCATATTCAGCAGATGACTTGAGTCCAGCAGTCGCAAGAGGAATCAGCAGGTAGCTTGTACATCCAGACGCAAGAGAGAAGCGACGTCGTAGAGGAGGAAATCCAGTCGCAAGCTACTGTTCACCAGCAGATTCTATTTGCAGATAGCGATAGCAAAACTATGTCGTTTACATAAGTTGATACGACAGCGTTTTGCTCTTGCGTTAAAGATTCAGCAGGAAGACTTTGCGTTGATATCCAGCAGTCGCAAGCAACAGCTCATCCAGTAGAGAGCTTCTTTACCAGCTGTTGCTATGAATCAAGACGCAAGATGATGTACCAGTCGCGAGCTACAGAGGATCCAGTCGTGAGCTTCAGTACTATTGTATATCCAGTCGACTTGGTATCCAGACGCAAGAAAAGTAGAAGTAGCAAAGCGCAGCAGTTGAAGAATGAATCAGCAGCGAAGCAGTTGACAACTTACGAAGTGATATCAAAGCTGGATGTCAACTGCTGAGCTCAATTCAAATGGCGAAAACGACAAGAAGCCTGCAAAAGAGAAGGACACAAGTACTATTCCCTGTCGGTACTTTACAGAACACTTTTGAACGGGAAGAATTTTGTGTCCAACGTGATTTATTTGAACAGAGGCTTATATACTTCGAGAAGCGCCATTGAAGACAATACTGTTGGTTGGAGATAACCAGAGCGTTGTTGCTGAAGTTGATCGCACAGTGCACGAACAGAGGGAAAATGAATCTGAAGTGAAGCTGTCAACTATCATACGAGAGAGAGCCTAAGTGCAGTTGACAGTGGATCTAGAATTAGCTTATTAGAGCATTTCCCTAGTGTGTGAGAAACAGAGAGTTGAGAGCTTCATTGTATCTATCTCACACACCGAGATTCATTCACATCTATTTGTGAATGAATCTCGAAATCTTTTCACAACAGGTTTCCGTCCAAGCACGATGACGTAAAACTCATGTGTATGTAGTTAGTCACACAGTTTCGGCTGGTGTGCATTTGTGGAGTCTAGGAGTTCTCACAGCTGCTGGTTGTGGGATTAGGTCTGTACACGAGTTATAAGATCAAATCTTCTAGTAGATCCTTCCGAGGTGGAAGAAGGGGAGATGTAGGACATTGAGGTCCGAACTTCCAGAAACAAACCTGCTGAGTATCGTGTTCTTTATTCTTTCAGCATCGCATTATTACTTTAGCATTGCACGCATAAACAGTAATCAACACTTGCTTATATTTTAGCTTAGCATCGCATATAGTTAGCACACAAGCACACAAGTCTCGAAAAGATTTATGTTGTACATAAATCTGTTTGAGTTGTTTTAAAATATAGGATTCAGTTCTGGTATTTTCCGCATGATTTTTAAATCATACCAGATCTGTCTCCGGTGCTCTTATAATGAGTTTTTACTTGTTCAAGAACAACGAGCTATTGCAGCTCCAGTGTATTAGCAGCGCGCAAATTTTTCTAAAGTCTTTTAAAGCGCGGCTGCTGATCTCTTGATCCTAATTTTTGGACCAACACTCTATCTAAGTCTATGTGTCCGAAGACTGATGAGGAGATAGAGAGTATGACATGTGTTCCATATGCCTCGGCAATATGTAGTATTATGTATGGCATGATCTCGACTAGACCGGATGTCGCATATGCTCTGAGTGTCACGAGCCGCTACCAGGCCAACCCCGGCCAATTACATTGGAAAGCTGTGAAGGATATTCTTAAGTACTTACGAAGGACTAAGAATATGTTCATGGTCGATGGGGGTGGTGAACTGAAACTGGAAGGTTACACTGATTCTTGCTTCCAGTGTGACGTGGATGATTCGAAGTCTACCTCTGGATTTGTATTCATGCTCAATGGTGGTGCTGTCTCTTGGAAGAGTTCCAAGCAAGACACCATCGCGGATTCAACCACTGAGGCTGAGTACATTGCAGCATCAGCTGCTGCTAAGGAGACGGTTTGGATAAGGAATTTCGTCCAAGAGTTGGGCGTCATTCCTGATGGAGTTGGTCCAGTCCCGGTGTACTGCGACAACACGAGTGCCGTTGCGCAAGTAAAGGAGCCTAGGTCTCACCAAATATCCAAACATATACTGAGGAAATACCACATAATCCGGGATATTGTGGCTAGAGGAGACATAGCAGTTGAGAGAGTCGCCTCTGTGGACAACATTGCTTATCCACTTACGAAGCCCTTGCCAGGACCGTTGTTTGAAAAACATCACGAAACAATGGGACTGCGTCTGATGAGTAGTTGGCTTTAGGGCAAGTGGGAGATTGTTAGAGTAGATGCCCAACTAGCCGACTTGTGGCATGTGGGTTTATAGACTCTTGTATATGACAGTCTTTATATATGATATTCGCATTTGTTTACGGCATTCTTTATCTTCATTATGTTTATATAATGTTAACAATTGTATTGGATAAAGACCTAGAATACACCATACTGTATGTTAGATGTGATAGTGGGTATGACGGCTATCATGAAACACATCTAATAGTCACTGTGTATTCTGAATTAGTTCCTAGTCGATTGGACCGTCAAAATGAGGATAAGGCCGCCCGAGCTTGAGACTAGTATCTGCGATGCGAAATACCATGTTTCATTGGTAGGGAACATTGTGATGTTCTGAGCATGCAGATAGATAGTGACCTGGTGATCTATCGAACTACCCTTGTTCGGACTTTCCAAGTGGTTACCATTTCTCGAGTGGATAAGTCCGAGGTCTTGGTTGTACTGATTAGTCCTCACGACTCGAAACGTCATTGAGACTCTACATGATAGGCATCTCACTTTGACCCGTTTGCCGACTCACTTGGGGTCATTAGGCGGCGGGGTTGGGTGAGACCCCGATGCATGTAGGAGTCGATGCTTCGTTTTCGAGGATTCACCGCTCGCTTACATGCGTGGATATCCTATGCTATCTGAGAGGATTATAGTGTATAAATCTCTGGCCAGAGTACTAGAAGTGTTTTAGGTAAATGGGTTTACCTAGTAACACTCGCGATGTCACTATTCGATCTCCAAGATGTATGCATACCTATCGGATCTTTAGCGACTCTCGATTTACCAATGGTCTTTGATCTGATCGGGATATACGGATTGAAAGGACCGTACTGTACGCTAACCACGACCAACTGGTTCTTGCAGGCACTATCAGTGATACCTAGGGGATCATGGCGCGATGTTGCTAGGCGCTTTACCATGATCCGTTGGGCAAGTCTGAAATTGTGATTTCGGAGCCACAATGGTTGTGGGCCCACGGCTAGCTGTATCCCTGAACCATTGAGGGTCACACAAGTACTCGATTCAAGATTACCGCACGAAAACTGAGCTCAATGTGTTGAGCATAGGAGGAGGATTTTTGGAAGTTCGACTTCCTAAAAGTCAACAGGGGTCAAATCGTGATTTCCCGCTGTTGAGGGGCAAAACGGTCATTTTGCACTGGGTTCTGAAAAATGGTTTTTCAGATCATAATATTCAGTTTTGAAAACTGAGTCGATCGATTTCGGAGCCACAATGGTTGTGGGCCCACGGCTAGCTGTATCCCTGAACCATTGAGGGTCACACAAGTACTCGATTCAAGATTACCGCACGAAAACTGAGCTCAATGTGTTGAGCATAGGAGGAGGATTTTTGGAAGTTCGACTTCCTAAAAGTCAACAGGGGTCAAATCGTGATTTCCCGCTGTTGAGGGGCAAAACGGTCATTTTGCACTGGGTTCTGAAAAATGGTTTTTCAGATCATAATATTCAGTTTTGAAAACTGAGTCGATCGGTCCGATCTTATCGGCAATCGGAGTTGTAACGAAGTCGCAGTGATGGATATCGTCATTTGGACCCGGGCCCGTTGGGTCGGTCCAAGTTCATTACTAGTCTTATTAAAGGAGACTTAGGGCTTCATTATGAAATAACTCAATCTCATAACCTGTCAGGCCTCGTGCTCACAACAGATAAACACATGCGGAAGCTATCAAAAAGTGGGTAAAATTTTCGCTTTTAGGCCCGACCCCCCCCCCCCCCAAAGCCGCCGCCCACCACCGCCGCCGCCCCTCATCGGAATTTGTTTCGGCCAACTTTTCAAGGATTTTCCGTCCGTGCTGATCTCGTCAGGCCTTCTAGTGCAGGCTGACGAAGGAACCTTGCTTTCGGTCGTGAACTTGATTAGACGTAATCTACCGCCGCCTACCGTGAAGAGCCAGTCTCCCTGTGATTCTGGTTGGAGCCAGGCGCCTAGACGCCAGCAAGGTAACACCCCGAAAATCATCCTATGAATGGTTTATAGTATTGATTTTATTGTATTGAACGTATCCCGGCGCTTAATTTTAAACTTCCGCTGCGCCGCCGGGAGACGGGATCCGGATCCGCCACGGTTCCCCAACACACATCTAATACTCACTGTGTATTCTGAATTTGTTCCTAGTCGATTGGGCCGTCAAAATGAGGATATGGCCGCCCGAGCTTGAGACTAGCATCTGCGATGTGAAGTACCATGTTTCATTGGTAGGGAACATTGTGATGTTCTGAGCATGCAGATGGATAGTGACCTGGTGATCTATCGAACTACTCTCGTTCGGACTTTCCAAGTGGTTACCATTTGTCGAGTGGATAAGTCCGAGGTCTTGGTTGTACTGATTAGTCCTCACTACTCGAAACGTCATTGAGACTCTGCATGATAGGCGTCTCACTTTGACCCGTTTACCGACTCACTTGGGGTCATAAGGTGGCGGGATTGGGTGAGGTCCCGATGCATGTAGGAGTCGATGCTTCGTTGTCGAGGATTCACCGCTCGCTTTCATGCGTGGATATCCTATGCTATCTGAGGGGATAATAGTGTATAAATCTCTGGCCAGAGTACTGGATGTGTTTTAGGTAAATGGGTTTACCTAGTAACACTCGCGATGTCACTATTTGATCTCCAAGATGTATGCATAGCTATCGGATCTCTAACGACTCTCGATTTACCAATGGTCGTTGATCTGATCGGGATATATGTGTTGAAAGGACCGTACTGTACACTAACCACGACCAACTGGTTCTTGCAGGCACTATCAGTGATACCTAGGGGATCATGGGGAGATGTTGCTAGGCGCTTTACCATGGTCCGTTGGGCAAGTCCGAAATTGTGATTTCGGAACCACAATGGTTGTGGGCCCACGACTAGCTGTATCCCTGAACCATTGAGGGTCACACAAGTACTGGATTCATGATTCCCACACGGAAACTTAGCTCAATGTGCTGAGCATAGGAAGAGGATTTTAGGTAGTGCAACTTCCTAAAAGTCAACAGGGGTCAAATTGCGATTTCCCAAAGTTGGGGGGCTAAACTGTAATTTTGGACTAGGTGGTCTGAAGAATTGTTTTCACATCATAATACTCAGTTTTGGAAACTGAGTCGATCGGTCCGATCTGATCGTCGATCGGGATTATGATGAAACCACGGCGAATTAAATGAACTGGATGTTCATATGGACCTAGGTTTGACCCAAGTCCATTGGGCCGGTTCAAGCCCATGTACCATCTTTAATTAGTAGAGTTGGTCTAGGGCTAGAAGATAATTCACATCACAACCCTAGCTCCCATATAGGCGCCGCCCCCTCCTCCCTCTCTCGGCCAACCACAGTGCGCCGCCCACGCGCCACCGCGCTCCGCCGTCAGCCGCCTCTTGTCGTGATCGGACTTGTTCCGATCAGCTTTTCGAGGAGTTTCCGTCCGTGACAAAATTCGTCAGGCCTTCGCCGCCTACCTTTTGAAGTGCCGGTTTTCCTGTGAAACTGGTCGGAGCCAGGCGCCTAGACGCCAGCAAGGTAACAATCGATAAACGCCCTATGAATGGTTTATTGATTAGTTTTAACGTATTGAACGTATCTCGGGGCAAAAAAAAATTTTAACTTCCTCTGCACCCCCGGGAAACGGGATCCGGATCCGCCATTGTCGCCAACATGATCCTGGGCAGGGGGTACCTGTTCTTCACAGTCACTTTATTCAACTACCTATAGATGCACATCCTTATCGATCCATCTTTATTATTCATGAAAAGAATCGGAGCTCCCTAGGGTGACATACTCGGACTAATGAAACCTTTCTCTAAAAGATCATGCAACTTATCCTTGAGCTCTCTCAAATCTACTGGCACCAACCAATACAATGCTCTCAAAATTTGGGTTGTCCCTGGCACCAACTCAATACTGAAATCGGTCTACCTTCTTGGACGAAAACCTGGAATCTCCTCGGGGAAAACGTCTGGGAACTCTCGAACGATAGGAATATCACAAAGCTCCAAACGTGATTCGGGTGATACATCCAATGCGTAGATCATGAAAACAGAGTTCTCTTGCGACAACAACCCAACCATCTTCTTAGCCGAGACTAGCGGGATCTTCGATCTAGAATCATTACCATAGAAATCCCACCTCTCATCAGATGGTGGTCTAAATCAGACCATGCCATGGAAACATTCGAATGAAGCCCTATAGTTATCCAAAACATCCATGCCCAAAATACAATCGAAGTCTCTCATCTCCAACTTAATCAAGTTTTCCACCAACAGTTTCTCATCGAACTTGATCACTCAATTAAACACTATTTCTCGAGAAAACAAACTCACATCGCCAG
This sequence comes from Dorcoceras hygrometricum, assembly GCA_001598015.1. Taxonomy (NCBI): domain Eukaryota; kingdom Viridiplantae; phylum Streptophyta; class Magnoliopsida; order Lamiales; family Gesneriaceae; genus Dorcoceras; species Dorcoceras hygrometricum. The sequence continues at coordinate 343,390 of KQ992423.1, read as the reverse complement.
GGATATAAAAAGACACAACATCACACAAAGGAGTGGTATCAACCCATACTCACAAATAAACACATCAGAAAGAAACAAGTGTGATACACCAGTGTCAAATAAAACTCGTGCAGGATAATTAAAGATAGAAAATGTAAGTGCTATAACTTCTCCGGGCACATCATTAGCTTGCTGTCATGTCAACGCATTCACCTGAGCTTGCTAAGGTCCCGATAACTGGGATTGAGAAGGTCCTCTGAACCACAAAAGAATAGGCGACTGAAAATACCCTCGAGACTGCTGAGATTGGGCAGAAGGATAAGGTCTCCGAGAAGATCCTCCTGCCTGACCTGCTGTGAAAAAGTGAAACGCTGACTCCCTACTGAAGGACATACCCTCGCAAAATGACCATGCTGCCCACAAAGATGGCAAGCTCCTTGGACTCCAATACATTGCATCGTCGGATGCGTACCACCACACTAACCACAAAACACGGCCCTCGAACTAGTACCTCTGGAACTGTCGGAACCAGAAGAACTAGAACTTGAATTCTTCTTGAACTGCTTTCCCTTGGGCTTAAACTTCTGGCGTCTCGACTGCTGAGACACTTGAGGAGGCTGAAAGGAATACATCCCTGTGGCATGGAATGAAAGCCTGGAGAAGCCTGCAGCTGAACCTGTATCGATCGCCTTGTTCAACCTCCAAGAACTTGTTCTGCTTCGCTCTCTCCTAACTGAAGGCGTGGGGGAAATAGGAGAGTAGGGAAAAAAAACTGTCGAGCATACTCCGCCACCTTCAAGCTACCTTGCACCAAGTTATTAAAGTCACGCTCCTAGGCATCATAGTAGGACTCCGGAATATACTATTGTCTAAAGGCCGCACAAAAAACTCTCGCATGAGATTACTAAACCATCTATCTCATAGCTCTGGAAGCATCCTTCCACCAGCATTGAGCATTCTCCCTCAACTAAAATGTAGCCAAACTCAGTCTCCGGTCCTCATCATAATGGACCCTGTCTGTAACACCCAAAAATTTCCTACCTAAATCGCATGCCTTAGTGTTTTATTTATATTCGAAGTATTAATTTTATTTCATTATTTTATCATAATATTTATTTGAATGATTTAACGATGATTTCTTTCATAATTTTGGTTTAAATGTTTTGAGGTCAGACAGGAGGAGACGGGAACATCGAGGTAAAAATGATTTTTTTAATAAATTTTATTCTTGAGATCATTTCCTATGCCTTGGAAGATTTTACAGTAGCAAAATTTTAAAAGTTATTTTTTAAAGCTATTTCCCAAGTAAATTATGCGGGATTAGGGACATTTATTTATTTATTTTGAAAGAGGAGTAACACTTTTATTAGATAATTAACAACTTTCAAATTAAACATTTTTATTTGTTGACTAGCACTTTATTTAGTAAATTAACATCCTTACTAATTAACCAACATTTTATTTAGTTAACTAACAACTTTTATATACTAATTTATAGAATTAAAACAAAACCCTTCCTCTTAACCCTCGACTGAGACCCCCCCCCCCCCTCCAATCATAATACAACACAACACTTTTCTTTCAAAAATAAAAAAAGAAGAAAGGAAGCTAGGTTCTTCATCCCCCACAAAGCTGACGCCCCCTCCTTGTCCTATAATAAATTCAAGCTCCTTCACTGGAAATTCAAAGGCGTTTCCTGGTGTTCCTCCATCCTTTTGAAGCCTTGAAACATTGGTTATAAGTTGTTCAAGAAGAGGCAAGTACAAAATCTCCTTTGAATGCACATTTCATCCATATTATTACATGGATGTTTAGATCTCTATATTTAAATGTTTTGAAACCATATTTGACGTTTAACTTGACGTGTTTGTTTTGTATTATCATGACGAGGCTTCCTATGGCTCAAGTGGGGACAAGGGCCGAAGATATATGCAAAGCGAGAGGGTCTAGGACCAAGGGTGGCTTGGTTTGAGCAAGATATGGGGCTAGGCTAGGCCACTGGTCGGTCTAGGGCAAGGTCAGGGGCTGTTGATGTCGAGGAAGGGCCAGAGGTCGGAATTGGCTCGATTTCTACAATCCATGGGCCGATCTATGCATGGGATGGTTGATGGTGTAAGTTTGGTGGCTAGGGTTGTGTCTTGTGGTCCATGGTTCGGTCTACGTTGGCTAGGATTGAGTCTAAGCATCACTAAGGGGCTGAGTGAGGGTTTGATCATGTCCTTGGATAGAGAAAAGTGGTCAGGTTCAAGGGCTGGTCCATGTCTATGCTGGTTTGCTGTCTGTGCGCGAACAGTGAAATTGCAAACGTTTGATAGCATCGATCATTTTTTTAGTAGTAGAGTCAGATCTGAGTTAGCACTAAGATTTGAGATGGCGCCCAGATCTGATGTAGCGTTCAGATTTGAGTGATGGACTTTCACTGTAGCTTTGACTGGGAGATTTAAATATAAGTGTCGAGCAACACTTATTCGATTTCGAACCCGATATTTCTTATCTTCTTCCCGAGAGCTTCGCAAACCCTTACTGTTCATCGAACCCTATTTCTTGAGATTGCCGTCGATTTACGCCGCCGTTTGGAGCAAGATTGGTGGCGCTGAGCTCGTCTTCCTTAGGGCTTTCGATTGATACCAGTTTGGAGTTTAGATCGACGAGTTGAGGGAGCACGAAGTAGTTGCAGGTTCGAGTATCTTCGCGATTATTGTCCAGTGGTTCTTTTTTTCTTGAGCAGCTTTGGGTAAGTGATTTCTTACTGAATTAAGCTTCGATTTAGAGCTGGATAGTGCTCTGTTGAGTTGAGGTAGCTGTTTTAGGCTACGTATGAGCTTTGATGTGAGCTGATTGCTAGATGCTTTGACAGATTTGAGCTTTTAAGCAGTTTCTGTTGAGTTTGTTGAGAGCTGCTGGGACAACAAACCTGAGCGGGTTGTTGGTGCTCTGTCTTCGTAAGATCTGTTGAGGTAGAAGCTGTTTTGAGGTACGGATTTGAGCTTATTTAAACAGCTTTGGCATAAGCATGAGAATATTTCCAGTGTGTTGAGAATGTTGTGATTGAGTGTTTACGTGAACAGATTTGTCTTGACTGTGATTGATTTTCTGTTCTATTTACGTATGAATTATGTATGTTAGTGAATTGATATTGTTTGGCATTCACGCATACATATTGAGCCTGAATTTGATTGATGCCTGAGTCGAGCTAGCATTGTGATCGACCGACTGAGTTGTCGCACCTGAAAGGTCCAATGCTATCATCGAGGTGGTGGCCGGCTGAGTCATCGTTCCTGAAGACCACTAAACTGTGATGGTCGGCAGATTGTCGCACCTGAAGATCACGGATCGATGATTTCCATCGGCTGATTGGCTGTGCGTGGTGTTGAGGCTCAATTGAGATTTGAATTGCCAGCTGAGTCGTTGGCCTTGATTACCGATGTTCTATGGTACCCTCATGCATATCATGACTTGAAATATTGCATGTTTTATGAATTGCTATTTTATGAGTGCTCTTCGTACTGAGGTTTGACCTCGTTTATTTTCCATATTTTGGGCTGCTTGGGTCGGTGTTGGCCTTTGCAGGTTCTACAGGTAATCCAGCTGGACAGAGTGGAGCGTCAGTTGGAAGATCCCCGTTCTGAGTCCCAGTTATTGTATTATGTATTGATATATTGAGCCAGGGGATGTCCTGTGCCGATAGTATTTGTGGGAATCTGTATTTGATTCTTGTTGCCTGTTTTTGTTGTTGTTGTTGGATTTTGAGTTTAAGTCCTTAATTCGATTATGAACTTATTTCGAATGATATTTTGGATCAGGCCCAAAAGTCAAAAAGTTTTAGCCCATATTTTAAATTCTTCCGTGAAATTAAGATTAATTGAGTAAACTAATCTATGATTAGCGCACCGGGACTGACATTTTGGTATCAGAGCTTAAACTGGATAAGCTCGATTTCTTTTCCATCACACTCGAGTCTAGGCACAGAGTTTGAGCTTTTGATTTTGATTGACTCTGTGATTTGTGTGATTTTGTATCTGCCTCTGTGTTATATCTGCGGGTTGTTCTTACCTCTGAGTTTTGTTAGATGCCGCCGAGGAGAGGTAGGAGAAGGATCGCTAGGCAGAGATGGGGAGTCTAGAGCCCCGGGCAGTGATGAGGATGTTGAGCAGCAGAGTGTGCCTTTGAGTCGCCGAGCTAGACAGACAGAGGTAGACGATGTGACTAGACAGATTGGCGAGATGGAGCTAGTTCTTGTTAGGTTCCAGTGGATGAATCCCTCGACGTTTACTAGCGGCGAGGGTGGTCTGATGGCTGAAGGCTGGTTAGAGCATATGGAGGAATTGTTTGACGCGGTTGGAGTACTCTTCGGAGAGGAGATTAAAGTTAGCCGTTTTGCAGTTGAGGGAGCACGCTCAACGCTGGTGAAAAGGTACTTCCCGAGTCATGAGAGAGAGTGATACTTTGATTTCTTGGGAGAGATTCTACGCAGCGTTTCGACAGGAGTATACCTCTGAGTCCTTTTACATCAACCGAGAGCGGGAGTTTGATAATCTGAAGCAAGGAAGCATGAGGGTGGCCGAGTATTCCAGACAATTCTCTTCGCTTCTGTCGTATGTTCTCCATGTTGATAATCAGGAGAGGACGAAGAGGATCAATTTTCTGAGAGGTTTGAGGCCATAATTGTTCCGTATGGTGTTAGCTGGTTCTCCTGCGACTTATGCTGAGGCCGTGGATAGAGCGGTGGACATTGAGGAGAGTCTGTTAGAAGCACAGAATCAGGTTCAGCCGACAGCTGGACGCATCTTTCAACCGGTGCTAGAGGTGACGCAACCATTTCAGTCTCCTCAAACGTCGCAGCAGTAAAATCGCCAGAGGTTGAAGCCTCGAGGGAAACAGTTTAAGAGACGATCAAATTCGAGTTCTTCTGGTTCCGTTAGTTTGGGTGGCAGTGGATCAGGAAGTGTGACGTGTGGACAGTGAAGAGGTAGATGTTAGAGTAGATGCCCAACTAGCCAACTTGTGACGTGTGGGTTTTATAGACTCTTGTATAGAAGAGATCTATATGACGCAGCCTGAAGGTTTCGCATCTGTGGGAAGTGATCATAAGGTATGCAAACTTCAAAGATCGATATACGGTCTCAAACAAGCATCGAGGAGTTGGAACCTGAGATTCGATGAAACAATTAAGGAATTTGGTTTCATCAAGAATCCCGAGAAGCCATGTGTATATAATAAGGTAGTTAAAAACGCGCTGTGACATTCCTGTACTTTATGTTGATGACATTCTACTCATTGGGAATGATGTAGGAATGCTGCAGTCAACTAAAGTATGGTTGTCTAGTAGATTTTCGATGAAGGACATGGGTGAAGCATCCTATATTCTTGGAATACAGATCTATCGGGATAGATCTAAACGGATGCTCGGACTCACCCAAGCTACGTACATCGATACCATACTTAAGAGGTTCTCTATGGAAGAGTCCAAGAGAGGACACCTACCTATGTGCCACGGGGTCACTCTATCTAAGTCTATGTGTCCGAAGACCGATGAGGAGATAGAGATTATGACACGTGTGCCATATGCCTTGGAAATAGGTAGTATTATGTATGGCATGATCTCGACTAGACCGGATGTCGCATATGCTCTGAGTGTCACGAGCCGCTACCAGGCCAACCCCGGCCAATTGCATTGGAAGGCCGTGAAGGATATTCTTATGTACTTGCGAAGGACTAAGAATATGTTCATGGTCTATGGGGGTGGTGAACTGAAACTGGAAGGCTACACTGATTCTAGCTTCCAGTGTGACGTGGATGACTCGAAGTCTACCTCTGGATTTGTATTCATGCTCAATGGTGGTGCTGTCTCTTGGAAGAGTTCCAAGCAAGACACCATCGCGGATTCAACCACTGAGGTGGAGTACATTGCAGCATCAGCTGCTGCTAAGGAGGCGGTTTGGATAAGGAATTTCGTCCAAGAGTTGGGCATCATTCCTGATGGATTTGGTCCAGTCCCGGTGTACTGCGACAACATGGGTGCCGTTGTGCAAGCAAAGGAGCCTAGGTCTCACCAAAGATCCAAACATATACTGAGGAAATACCACATAATCCGGGATATTGTGGCTAGAGGTGACATAGCAGTTGAGAGAGTCGCCTCCGCGGACAACGTTTTTGATCCACTTACGAAGTCCTTGCCAGGACCGTTGTTTGAAAAACATCGCGAAACAATGGGACTGCGTCTGATGAGTAGTTGGCTTTAGGGCAAGTGAGAGATTGTTAGAGTAGATGCCCAACTAGCCAACTTGTGGCGTGTGGGTTTATAGACTCTTGTATGAACGATCTTTATATATGATATTCGCATTTATTCATGGCGTTCTTTATTTTCATTATGACTATAATGTTAACAATAGTGTTGGATAAAGACTAGAATGCACCATAGTGTATGTTAGATGTGATAGTGGGTATGACGGCTGATGGATCTGGATAACAGATCCAGAATGTATTTTGAATTACACAAAACCTATTTATTGTGTTACTAATGTCTCTACTAAGTGTGCAGATGTTAGCTGGATTTACAACAGAAGAAGCTGAAGCTGATACCGTAGCAGACCAAGGGCTGAAAAGAGTAAATCGCAATTTCGGAGGCCTAAACGATGGAATTTGGCCAAAAACGGAGGAGCTCACTGCGTAGAAGTGAGTCTTGCTCGTTGGACCATTTCGGAGAGAATAGCACAGGCCTCATGCGAAAATGTGATCTGGAACAGAATCTATGAAGTCTGCTGGAAGAAATGTCTAAGAAAGAAGATGAACAGTAGATGTCTGGAATCAGTAGCGCAAGAGCTGGTATCAGCAATGATGACGTCAGCATGACGTCAGCATTGCTGATTGAAAGAAATCGAGAAATCAGCTGATGGATTTGAAGCAAAGAGAAATCTGGATTCAGCAATGATGACGTCAGCATGTCTACTGGAAGTAGCTACGAGCAGCAACGATGACGTCAGCATTGCTGTTTGAAAGAAATCAAAAATCAGCAGAAGCGCAAGAGCTGGTATCAGCAGTGATGACGTCAGCATATCTGTTGGAGGAAACTGAAATCAGTAACGCTGACGTTAGCATATATGTTGAAGAAGCTGGTGGCAGCACCCGTGACGTCATCATAACTATTACAAGAGGCAGTTGGAACTATAACAACAAGTAGAATTCAGCAACCATGACATCAGCGTTGCTGATGAAGAAACGTACAGAGGATGATCGTACACTTAGGAAAGAAGACAAATTAGACCATAACAGGACGCAGAGAGGCATTGGAATTAATCTAACGGCCATATTTGGGGGAAGCAAATATATATACAAGAAGCACTATTGAAGAAATAGATTTTGACGAATCAACACACAGTGCAAAAACAGAGGGAAGAAAACAGGAAGATGAAGCAGTCGACCATCATTCACAGAGGAGCTTATTGCATTGTCGACTGCTGAGTCTTCATCAGCTATTGAAGAGCATTTTCTCAGTGTGTGAGATTTATCATTTGTGAGTTGAGCGATACACTGTAAAATCTACCACACACAGATTCACTCGCACATTTTGTGAGTTGAGCTATCTAGATTAGCGAGTGAATCACAATGGCCATCATTGTAGTATTTGAACAGAGACGTAAAACAAGTTCCTATGTAGTTAGTCACACAGTTGCGACTGGTGTGCATTTGTGGAGTCTAGGAGTTCTCGCAGCTGCTGGTTGCGGGATCGGGTCTGCACATGCGGTGTAGATCAAAGTCTTCTAGTGGAATCCTTTCGAGGCGGAAGAAGGGGAGACGTAGGATATTGATATCCAAACTTCCATAAACAAATCTTGTGTATTGTATTCTGTTATTCATTCAGTACTTGCATATTTATTTAGCACGCATAACAGATATCACACTTACATAATCGAACAGATTTATGTTGTACATGAATCTGTTTGAGTCGTTTTAAAATATAAGGATTCAGTTCTGGTATTTTCCGCATGATTTTTAAATCATACCAGATCTGTCTCCGGTGCTCTTCTTGTGATTTTAGATGTTCAAGAACATTGAGCTATTGCATCTCCATATTAGCAGCGCAAAATTTTTAAACGCTCATTTTAAACCAGCGGCTGCTAAGTTCCTTCGAAAAACAGGGACCATCAACGGCTATCATGAAACACATCTAATAGTCACTGTGTATTCTGAACTCGTTCCTAGTCGATTGGGCCGTCAAAATGAGGATAAGGCCGCCCGAGTTCGAGACTAGTATCTGCGATGTGAAGTACCATGTTTCATTGGTAGGGAACATTGTGATGTTCTGAGCATGCAGATGGATAGTGACATGGTGATCTATCGAACTACCCTCGTTTGGACTTTCCAAGTGGTTACCATTTGTCGAGTGGATAAGTCCGAGGTCTTGGTTGTACTGATTAGTCCTTACGACTCAAAACGTCATTGAGACTCTACATGATAGGCGTCTCACTTTGACTCGTTTGCCGACTCACTTGGGGTCATTAGGCGGCGGGATTGGGTGAGACCCCGATGCATGTAGGAGTCGATGCTTCGTTGTCGAGGATTCACCGCTCGCTTACATGCATGGATATCCTATGCTATCTGAGGGGATAATAGTGTATAAATCTCTGGCCAGAGTACTAGAAGTGTTTTAGGTAAATGGGTTTACCTAGTAACACTCGCGATGTCACTATTCGATCTCCAAGATGTATGCATAGCTATTGGATCTCTAGCGACTCTCGATTTACCAATGGTCGTTGATCTGATCGGGACATATGTGTTGAAAGGACCGTACTGTACGCTAACCACGACCAAATGGTTCTCGCAGGCACTATCAGTGATACCTAGGGGATCATGGCGCGATGTTGCTAGGCACTTTACCATGATCCGTTGGGCAAGTCCGAAATTGTATTTCGGAGCCACAATGGTTGTGGGCCCACGGCTAGCTGTATCCGTGAACCATTGAGGGTCACACAAGTACTGGATTCATGATTCCCGCACGGAAACTGAGCTCAATGTGTTGAGCATACGAAGAGGATTTTAGGGAGTGCGACTTCCTAAAACTCAACAGGGGTCAAATTGAGATTTCCCACTGTTGAGGGGCAAAACTGTCATTTTGGACTAGGTATCTGAAAAATTGTTTTTCGTATCATAATATTCAGTTTTGGAAACTGAGTCGATCGGTCCGATCTGATCATCGATCGGAGTTATGATGAAACCGCAATGAATTAAATGAACCGAATGTTCATATGGACCTGGGTATGACCCAAGTCCATTGGGCCGGTTCAAGCCCATCTACCACCTTTATTAAGTTAAGATGATTAGGGCTTAATCACTTGTATCATAATACAAACCCTAGCCTCCATAACCTAAGTCTTGGCCGCCCCCCTCTCCACAACCTCACGCACGCCGCCGGCCGCCGCCCTCCACCGCCGATCGCCGCCGCCTGCCGTCGTGCAATCGGACTTGTTCCGATCAGTTTTTCGAGGTGATTCCGTCCGTGGCAAAATCCTTCAGCTTTCTAGTGCAGGCTGATTGGAGGAAGATCGTTTCCGGTCGTGGACCTGATTGGAGGATCTACCGCCGCCTACCGACAAGAGCCAGATTTTCCCTGTGAAATCTGGTAGGAGCCAGGCGCCTAGACGCCAGCAAGGTGACTATCTACGAACACCCTATGTATGTTTGTAGATTTAGTTTGATGTATTGAACACTTTCCGGGCCAATTTTTGTTTTTCCGCGGCCAACCCCGGCCAAATGCATTGAAAGGCTGTGAAGGATATTCTTAAGTACTTGTGAAGGACTAAGAATATGTTCATGGTCTATGGGGGTGGTGAACTGAAATTGGAAGGCTACACTGATTCTAGCTTCCAAGACATGGATGATTCAAAGTCTACCTCTGGATTTGTATTCATGCTCAATGGTGGTGCTGTCTCTTGGAAGAGTTCCAAGCAAGACACCATCGCGGATTCAACCACTGAGGTTGAGTACATTGCAGCATCAGCTGCTGCTAAGGAGGCGGTTTGGATAAGGAATTTCGTCCAAGAGTTGGGCGTCATCCCTGATGGAGTTGGTCCAGTCCCGGTGTACTGCGACAGCACGGGTGCCGTTGCGCAAGCAAAGGAGCCTAGGTCTCACCAAAGATCCAAACATATACTGAGGAAACACCACATAATCCGGGATATTGTGGCTAGAGGTGACATAGCAGTTGAGAGAGTCGCCTCTGCGGACAACATTGCTGATCCACTTACGAAGCCCTTGCCAGGACCGTTGTATGAAAAACATCACGAAATAATGGGACTGCGCTTGATGAGTAGTTGGCTATAGGGAAAGTGGGAGATTGTTAGAGTAGATACCTAACTAGCCAACTTGTGGCGTGTGGGTTTTATAGACTCTTGTATATGACAATCTTTATTTATGAAATACGCATTTCTTTATGGCGTTCTTTATTTTCATTATGTTATATAATGTTAACAATTGTGTTGGATAAAGACCTAGAATGCACCATAGTGTATGTTAGATATGATAGTGGATATGATGGCTATCATGAAACACATCTAATAGTCACTATGCATTCTGAATTCATTCCTAGTCGATTGGGCCGTCAAAATGAGGATAAGGCCGCCCGAGCTTGAGACTAGCATCTGCGATGTGAAGTACCATGTTTCATTGATAGGGAACATTGTGATGTTCTTAGCATGCAGATGGATAGTGACCTGGTGATCTATCGAACTACCCTCGTTCGGACTTTCCAAGTGGTTACCATTTGTCGAGTGGATAAGTCCGAGGTCTTGGTTGTACTGATTAGTCCTCACTACTCGAAACGTCATTGAGGCTCTACATGATAGGCGTCTCACTTTGACCCGTTTGCCGACTCACTTGGGGTCATTAGGCGGCGGGATTGGGTGATGTCCCGATGCATGTAGGAGTCGATGCTTCGTTGTCGAGGATTCACCGCTCGCTTACATGCGTGGATATCCTATGCTATCTGAGGAGATAATAGTGTATAAATCTCTGGCCAGAGTACTAGAAGTGTTTTAGGTAAATGGGTTTACCTAGTAATACTCACGATGTCACTATTCGATCTCCAAGATGTATGCATAGCTATCGGATCTCTAGCGACTCTCGATTTACCAATGGTCGTTGATCTGATCGGGATATATGGTTGAAAGGACCGTACTGTACGCTAACCGCGACCAACTGGTTCTTGTAGGCACTATCAGTGATGCCTAGGGGATCATGGGGCGATGTTTCTAGGCGCTTTACCATGATCCGATGGGCAAGTCCGAAATTGTGATTTCGGAGCCGCAATGGTTGTGGGCCCACGGCTAGCTGTATCCCTGAACCATTGAGGGTCACACAAGTACTGGATTCATTATTCTCGCACGGAAACTGAGCTCAATGTGTTGAGAACTTGAGGAGGATTTTAGGGAGTGCGACTTCCTAAAAGTAAACAGGGGTCAAATTGCGATTTCCCACTGTTGAGGGGCAAAATTGTCATTTTTGACTAGGTATCTGAAAAATTTTTTTTCACATCATAATATTCAGTTTTTAAAACTTAGTCGATCGGTCCGATCTGATCGTCGATCGGAGTTATGATGAAACCACAGTGAATTTCGCATCATAATATTCAGTTTTGGAAACTGAGTCGATCAGTCCGATCTGATCGTCGATCGGAGTTATGATGAAACCACAGTGAATTAAACGAACCGAATGTTCATATGGACCTGGGTTTGACCCAAGTCCATTGGGCCGGTTCAAGCCCATGAATTACTTATAATTGTATGAGTTACTCTAGGGCTAATCACTAGACTCATAACTAAAACCCTAGACCTAAGTGTTCGGCCGCCCCTCCTCCAAAGCCTCACGCCACCGCCGCCGATCTTCACGCGCCGCCGCCGGCCGCCGCCCCGTGATCCGACTTGCTCCGATCGTCGTGCTGAGGAGATTCCGTCCGTGATAAAATCCGTCAAGTCTTCTAGTGCAGATTGACGGAGGAAGATTGAATCCGTTCGTGGACCTGATTGGAGGATCTACCGCCGCCTACCGACAAGAGCCAGATTTTCCCTGTGAAATTTGGTTGGAGCCAGGCGCCTAGACACCAGCAAGGTAACCAATCTATGAACACCCTATGTCTGTATGTAGTATTGTATTGATGTATTGAACGCTTTCCGGGGCTAATTTTGATTTCCGCTGCGCCCCCGGGAACGCGGGATCCGGATCCGCCACTGTATGCCAACAGTAGACATATGACTTCACAGTGCCGTGGAGTTTGGGGTCTTTGCCATCAGTGTGGCCAACCGGGACATTTCGCTAGAGTGTGTCCTTTGATGGGTGGACAGTCCTTGAGTCAGTCGCAACAAGGTTCTGCTGGTGGTGCTTCTCAGAGACCGCAACCTTTTGCTCAGTCCCAACGATCAGGTTTCCAACCACGTGAACCGTCTAGGTTCGGAGGATCTTCTAAACCTCAGTTTTCGGGACCACAGCAAGCTCAGGTGAATGCCTTAACGAGAGAGCAAGCTGATGAGATGCCTGGGGGAGTGATCATAGGTACTTGTACTATCTTTGACTTTCCTGCACGAGTTTTGTTTGATACAGGAGCATCACACTCTTTTATCTCTAATTTTTTGTGCATGAGTGTGGGTTGAGTGTTACCCCACTGTGTGATATTGTATCTGTTACTACTCCTGCTGGTACGTGGTTGATGTCCCGTGAAATGGTTTTGGATTGTGTGATTAGATTTTTTGAGAATATGATGGTGACTAAACCTGGTTGTTTTGGAAATTAGAGATTTTGACATTATCTTGGGCATGGAAGTGTTGTCGGATTATAGAGCGACTGTTGATTGTTTCCATGGTGTGGTGAGATTTAGACCTCGATTTGGAGAGAAATGGGATTTCTATGGTGCGGATTCGCGACCTAAGATTCCATTAGTGTCTGCCATGGAGATATTTAGTTTGTTGTCCCTAGAGAATTCAGGGTTTATGATCTATGCCTTGGATGTTTCTCATGAATCGAGGATAGGGTTGAGTGATGTTCCTATTGCTCAAGAGTTCCTATATTTTTTCCCGGCTGAGATTCCTGGATTCCCTCCGAGATGAGAGATTGACTTCAATATAGAGTTGGTGCCAGGAACAGCCCCGATTTCTAGAGTTCCATATCGGTTGGCGCCAGCTGAGCTGAAGGAACTTAAGGATCAGTTGCGTGATATTTTGGAGAAAGGCTTCATCAGGCCGAGTATGTCTCCTTGGGGAGCTCCGATTCTTTTTGTGAAGAAGAAGGATGGATCTATGAGGATGTGTGTGGATTTTCGGCAGCTGAATAAAGCGACGATTAAGAATAAGTATCATTTGCCGAGGATTGATGACTTGTTTGATCAGTTACAGGGATCAGCAGTGTACTCTAAGATTGATCTGCGATCTGGTTACCATCAGTTGCGGATCACAGACGCTGATGTGATGAAGACGGCTTTCAGGATGAGATACGGGCATTATGAGTTTCTGGTGATGCCATTTGGATTTACGAATGCTCCTGCTGTCTTCATGAATTTGATGAATCGCGTCTTTAGTGAGTACATCGATCATTTTGTGATTGTCTTCATAGATGGCATCCTGGTGAACTCGAGGAGCTATAGAAAGCATAAGGAGCACTTGAGATTGGTGTTGCAGAAACTGAGAGACTCACAGCTCTACGCAAAGTTCAGCAAGTGTGAATTCTGGCTGGATAAGGTGATCTTTTTGGGTCATGTCATTTCTGCACAAGGTATTTCGGTGGATCCGAGTAAGGTCGAAGCAGTTCTTAACTGGGAGCGACCTAGGAATATTTCTGAGATCCGTAGTTTCTTAGGTTTGGCTGATACTATAGATGTTTCATCGAGAAGTTTTCTTCGATAGCCAAGACGATGACTCAGTTGACCCAGAAGGATAGGAAATTTGTTTGGACAGACGAGTGTGAGTTGAGTTTCCTGTTTCTTAAGGAGAAGTTGACTACTGCTCCTGTGTTCGCTTTGCCTTCGGGTTCTGGAGGTATTGTTGTTTGCTCCGATGCTTCTCTGAATGGCCTGGGTTGTGTTTTGATGCAGAACGGGCGAGTGATAGCTTATGCGTCTCGACAGTTAAAATCCCATGAGATGAGATACCCCGTTCATGATCTAGAATTGGCTGCCATTGTTTTTTGCGTTGAAGATCTGACGTCACTAAGTATATCTTCACTCAGTCAGATCTGAATATGAGGCAACGTCTTTGGATGGAGTTGCTCAAAGATTTTGACTGTGAGATTCAATATCAGCCTGAGCGGATGAACTTAGTGTCCGATGCTTTGAGTAGGAAAGCCCATCCTGTGATGTTGACGTCGATGAGTATATCCAAGGTCCATGAGGTGGGGGCTTCTGGATGTCGTTTTCAGTCAGATGATCAGTACTTTGTGGTTTCTTCTCTTCAGGTTGAACCACAAGTTGTTTTAGACATTAGAGCAGCACAGAGAACTGACCCGTATATTCACGAGTTGAAGATTAAGGCCCAGAACGGTCAGTCGGAAGATTTTTCTTTTGATCTTGATGGATGCTTGAGATTTCGTGGTAGATTGGTTGTTCCGAATTTTATTGATCGGAAGGAAACCATATTGAATGTGGCCCATTGAAGTCGTTACAGTGTGCATCCGGAGATAAAAAGATGTATCATGCCTTGCAGTCTCACTACTGGTGGAAAGGTATGAGGAATGACATCTTTGGATTTGTCGCACGATGTTTGAACTACCAACAGGTCAAGACCGAGAGGATGAGACCTGGTGGATTGCTACAGAGTTTAGAATTGCCTCAATGTAATTGGGAGCACGTTGCCATGGATTTTGTGACACACTTGCCTCGATCGAATAGGGGATGTGATGCGATTTGGGTGGTGATTGATCGGATTTCGAAGTCAACCCATTTCATTCCCTATATGATATGAGATGTCGATGAAGAGATGGCTAGAATATACCTTGACCATGTGGTTAGATTTCATGGAGTACCAGTTCGATAGTGTCCGATAGAGATCTCAGATTTACTTCCCGATTTTGGAAGAGCTTGCAGGCAGCGATGGGTTCGAGATTTGAGTACAACTTATCACCGTAGACATATGTCCAATCCGAGAGGACCATTCAGATTTTAGAAGACATGCTGCGAGCTATTGTGTTGGATTTCAGTGGTGGCTGGCAGGATTCTTTATCATTGGTTGAATTTTCGTATAACAACAGCTACCAAGTGACTATTGGGTTGACCCCATTTGAAGCTTTGTATAGTCGAAAGTGTAGATTACCAATTTTTTGGGAAGAGATTGGTGAGAAACGGCTATCTACTCCTGAATTTGTGCAGCATATGAAAGATCATATTAAGTTGATTCAGAGTAGAATGAAAGTTGCACAAGATCGCCATGCGAGTTATGCGAACAAGAGACGTAGACCTTTGGAGTTTCAGGTTGGCGATCGAGTATTTTTGAAAGTTTCTCCTTTCAAGAGCATGATGAGATTCAGATTTAAAGGTAAATTGGCTCCTAGATTCGTTGGTCCCTTTGAGATTGTTGAGAGGATTGGGTCTTCGGCTTATAGATTGCAGCTGTCTGATGAGTTAGCAGCGATGCATGATGTGTTTCATGTGTCAGTGTTGAGAAATATGAGCCAGATCCGTCCCATGTGCTAAGGACTGATGAAGTTGAGCTGGATCCTACCTTAAGTTATGTTGAATATCCAGTACAGATTCGGGATAGAAATGAGAAGCAGCTGAGGAATAAGACTATACCGTTGGTGATGGTCCAATGGAGCAAGCATGGTAGAGAAGAAGCTACCTAGAAAGTGAATAAAAGATGAGACAGGAGTGGCCTCATCTGTTTGAGCGATAACAATAGATTTCCAGGTAAACCTTCTGACTTGTTGATTCGTGCTTGGAGTTGTTTTGTGCTCATGAATTGTAGTTCTGTTAAGCATTGAGTCATGCTGGACAGATTGTTTGTTTGAGATTTGGTGAATTTCTGGTGTTTTTCTATGATTCTGATCTGTTGTTATAAGTTTATTTCGAGGACGAAATCCATTTCTAGTGGGGAGAGTGTGAGGACTGGAAATTTATTAATTGGTGATTAATGAGAATAATCAGATCTGGATAAGGATTAACCAAGGGAGATGGTAACCATCGGGTTTTCAGATTGGAAGGAATTGGTTTTTCTTTTGGTGATTTTTGGATTTTCAGATTTGAGGTAGAACAGATCAGATGTGGACTGTTGATCGCTATCGGGTGGCTTGGAACAGATCCGAGTGGCGCAAGAGGATTTGAGAAGATCGTACTCGGGTATGAGTTTCTTTGGTGTATTGCGCTTGAGTTGAGTGTTGTCGGGAATTGGTAACGGAAGATATCAGATTTGAGATTATTTGGAGACTTTGAGTTGAGGGAACAGATTTGAGTAGTGGAATCTAGAGTTGGAGGTAATGCGACGTCGTATCGTGTTACCAGAGTTGTTGTTGGTTGAGTGAAATCTGTTCAGTGGGAGTGAGCAGATGTACACGTCTATTTGGGGAAGTCAAGTATTGGTAAACGGTACTGTGTGGACCGGTCCGATTCATGAGTTGGCGTAGACCGGCACGGTTTAATGATTTTAGATTTGACCAAATCTGGAGGAGCGAGCGAGTCTTTGTCGTGAGATCTGTTTGTTGGAGCGGGACTTCAACGCGACATCGTTTAGTGATTTCGCGCGAGGATAGCGTAGTAGAGTCAGATCTGAGTTAACACTAAGATTTGAGATGGCGCCCAGATCTGAGGTAGCGTTCAGATTTGAGTGATTCACTTTCACTGTAGCTTTGACTGGGAGATTTAAATATAAGTGTCGAGCAACGCTTATTCGATTTTCGAACCCGATATTTCTTATTTTCTTCCCGAGAGCTTCGCGAACCCTTACTGTTCATCGAACCCTATTTCTTGAGATTACCGTCAATTTACGCCGCCGTTTGGAGCAAGATTGGTGGCGCTGAGCTCGTCTTCCTTAGGGCTTTCGATCGATACCAGTTTGGAGCTTTAGATCGACGATTTGAGGGAGCGCGAAGTAGTTGCAGGTTCAAGTATCTTCGCGATTGTTGTCCAGTGGTTCTCGTGTTCTTGAGCAGCTTTGGGTAAGTGATTTCTTACTGAATTAAGCTTCGATTTAGAGCTGGATAGTGCTCTGTTGAGTTGAGGTAGCTGTTTTAGGCTACGCGGCTTTAGGTTGTAAGCTGTATGAGCTTTGATGTGAGCTGATTGCTAGATGCTTTGACAGATCTGAGCTTTTAAGCAACTTCTGTTGAGTTCATCGAGAGCTGCTGGGACAGCAAACCTGAGCATGTTGTTGGTGCTCTTTCTTCGTAAGATATGTTGAGGTAGAAGCTGTTTTGATGTACGGATTTGAGCTTATTTAAACAGCTTTGGCATAAGCATGAGAATATTTCCAGTGTGTTGAGAATGCTGTGATTGAGTGTTTACGTGAACAGATTTGGCTTGACTGTGATTGATTTTCTGTTCTGTTTACGTAGGAATTATGTATGTTAGTGAAATGATATTGCTTGGCATTCACGCATACATATTGAGCCTGAATTTGATTGATGCTCGAGTTGATCTAGCATTATGATCGGCCGGCTGAGTTATCGTGCCTGAAAGGTCCAATGCTATCATCGAGGTGGTAGCCGGTTGAGTCGTCGCGCCTGAAGACCACTGAACTGTGATGGCCGGCAGATTGTCTCACCTGAAGATCACGGATCGATGATTTCCACTGGCTGATTGGTTGTGCGTGGTGTTGAGGCGCAATTGAGATTTGAATTGCCAGTTGAGTCGTTGGCCTTGATTACCGATGTTATTTGGTACCCTCATGCATATCATGACTTGAAGTATTGCATGCTTTATGAATTGCTGTTTTATGAATGCTCTTCGTACTGAGGTTTGACCTCGTTTATTTTTCATGTTTTGGGCGGGTCGGTGTTGGCCTTTGCAGGTTCTACAGGTAATCCAGCTGGACAGAGTGGAGCGTCAGTTGGAAGATCCCCGTTCTGAGTCCCAGTTTGTATTATGTATTGATATATTGAGCCAGGGGATGTCCGGTGCCGATAGTATTTGTGGGGATCTGTATTTGATTCTTGTTGCCTGTTTTTGTTGTTGTTGTTGGATTTTAAGTTTAAGTCCTTAATTCGATTATGAACTTATTTCTAATGATATTTTGGATCAGGTCCAAAATTCGAAAATTTTTAGCCTATATTTTAAATGCTTCCGTGAAATTAAGATTATTGAATAACTAATCTATGATTAGCGCACTGGGACTGACATAGGCAGAATGCCGGCACATCGTGGGCCGGAGGATCAGAGGTGCCGTATGAGAAGTTTAGGAAGATGGGGCCTCCTGAGTTCTCGGGCACCACCGATCCATTCATTGCTAAGGAATTGATCAGATCTCTAGAGACTATCTTCACATAAATGGGATTGAATGACGCTGCACGGGTCAGTTGTGCTATCTTTCATCTGAAGGAGGATGTTGTACTTAGGTGGGAGGTAGCAGAGAAGGCCGTGGCTTTCAACTCGTTGGATTGAGCAGGATTCAAGAGGATGTTCTATGACAAGTATTTCACACCTGATGTTCAGGTGAGACTAAATCGGGAGTTCCAAAACCTTCGGCGGGGAGATATGTCTATGGCCGAGTACGTGAAGAAGTTTTATCGGGGCTGTCACTTTTCGCTCCTAATTGCCAATGACCCCGCCGAAAAACTGTAGAACTTTCCGATGACCTGAGTCCTACTATTAGCAGGAATATATTGATGGCAGATCCTACCGACTATGCCACTGCATTAAGGAGGACCTTCAAGTCAAGGCAGATGCTGAAGGACATTCAGATGGAGGCACAGAGGAAGAGGAAATTCTAGCCTCAACCTCATCAGCAGCCCTAGGCCAAGAGGCCGTTTTCCGGGCCAACAAGACTGCAAGGCTAGGGTTAGTACCAATTTTTTTGGAGAAGCTATTTATTATTGCAGTTGATAATGGTTTGACTCATTATGGACAGCGAGGACAGCGACAAGACCAGCGTCACCAGTGAGACCACAGAGTCAGCAGGCTCCGAACCCCTTGCCCCAAGCGGAGAAACCCACCTTCCAGTATTGCGGACGCCAGCATGCTGGGAAGTGCTTAATGGGAGCCGGAGTTTGTTTCAAGTGCCCGTAGTTGAGACAGCCATATATAGGGAAAGTATATGTGATGCAGACAAAGGAGGGTTACCCAGACACCACACTGATCACAGGTAACCCTTGCGTTCCAATATCAAATTTTGAGAATTTGTGATAGTATACATGTGATATTTCTTGAATAGGAGCTGAACGTGGTTTATGAATAGTGTGATTATTGTACTATGCATGCGCTATATCTATCGTAGGCAGGGTATGTATTAGGAGTAGCCGTCAGAGCCTTATTTGATTCAGGAGCGACGCACTCCTTCATTTTTGAGAAGTTCGTGCGACAGATGGATTTCTCTCGGGAGGCTTTGATGGAGCATTTATTATTGATGATCCCATCTGGAGAGGATTTGCGTACATCCAGCATCATCCGGAACCTCGAGATGGTGCTGCAGGGCTGTACAGTATTTGCATAATTGATCGTGTTTCCGATGCCAGAGTACGATATAATTCTTGGGATGGACTGGTTGTTGGGGTATCAGGCTGTGATTGAATTCCATCCGGAAACAAATTTCCGGCGAAGATCGGCGGCGGCGGCGGCGGCGGCGGCGTGAGTTGAGAGGAGGGGAGGGCGGCTAGCACACTTAGGGTTAGGGTTATGATGTAGTTGTGAGAGTTAATTAATTATGAAGTCTCTCAAGTCTAATTAAATAGACTAACAATGGACTTGGACCGGCCCATCAGGCCCCGGTCCAAATGACGATATCCATTGCTGCGACTTCCTCGTAACTCCGATCGCCGATCAGATTTGACCGATGGACTCAGTTTCCAAAACTGAGTGTTATGATGTGAAAAACAATTTTTCAGATCATCTAACCCTAAATTGCAAAATGACCGTTTTGCCCCTCAACAGCGGGAAACCCCGGTTTGACCCCTGTTGACTTTTAGGAAGTCGCACTTCCCGAAATCCTCTTCTCGTGCTCAACACATTGAGCTGAGTGTCCGTGCGGGAATCTCGAATCTAGTACTTGTGTGACCCTCAATGGTTCAGGGATACAGCTAGCCGTGGGCCCACAACCATTGTGGCTCCGGAATCACAATTCCGGACCTGCCCAACGGATCATGGTAAAGCGTCTAGCAACATCGCCCCATGATCCCCTAGGTATCACTGATAGTGCCTGCAAGAACCAGTTGGTCGTGGTTAGCGTACAGTACGGTCCTTTCAATCCATATATCCCGATCAGATCAACGATCATTGGTAAATCGAGAGTCGCTATAGATCCGATAACTATGCATACATCTTGGAGATCAAATAGTGACATCACGAGTGTAACTAGGTAAACACATTTAACTAAAACACTTATAGTACTCTGGCCAGAGATTTATACACTATTATCCCCTCAGATAGCATAGGATATCCACGCAGGTCTGCGAGCGGTGAATCCTCGACAACGATGCATCGACTCCTACATGCATCGGGGTCTCACCCAATCCCGCACACAGCCAATCAGCCGGTGGAAATCATCGGTCCGTGATCATCGGGGCCCGTCAGCCCATCACAGCTCGGTGGAGACACTCGAATCCGGTAGTCACCACTCCGACGATAGCGTTGGACTTTTCGGGCACGACTTAACAGTCGGCCAGTCGCAACGTGGCACCCAATCAGGTTATCGAATCAATTTCTCATTTCAGGCTCAAGATGTATGCAATGAATGTCATTCAATAATCAATGCGCATTGCATACAATTCATTTCATGAAACAGAATATAGAACTCAATCAATTCCACAAACTGTAACACGTATAAACACAGAATTCACATCAGCAAATCCATAACATCGATCACAACCATGTTCACGCCTAAACTGCTAAGAGTTGCTCAATTCGTACTTCAATTCCTCAATTTACCTAACAGATTTCCTCCTGGCTCAAATCACGCAGCAGGACACTTCCTGGAAGCTGAAATCTGTTACAACACAGCTAATATCTTAGCTAAATTCTTAATCATAAATACGTTAAACCTACTGCCAGAAGTTACTCCAATTTCTACACTTCCACGAAGGCAATAACTACTAAAACCGAGCTCAACTACAAGAATTGCTCACCCAAACAGCTCACGCTAGCAGCAGAACGCTCGCACAGGCTTTCCTCAAAAGCTTCGAAGTCCAACAGCTTCGCGTTTCCACTTCCAGCGCAAATCAACTACTCAAATGGGTAGCAAACTAAGGAGCGAAGCAAGGGGAATTCAGCGCCACTAAGATCTTCCAAAAACAGAGGTTGGAATCGATAGGAAATGGCGACAGAAGAAGATGGTGAACAGTAACTCGTTGAGGGTTTGAAGGAGAAGAGATAAGAGATATCTGGCTCAAAATAATCTAAGTGTCGATCAACACTTCTATAAATACCTCTTCAAATCTCACCTGCTGATTCATACAAATCAATCAAAGAAATCAGCAGGAGGCAATCAGCAGCAAACCTCTTTTCCCTCTTCGTTAAATTCAGCAGCAACTATCAAATAAACAATCGCACAAAACATCTCAAAACGACACCGTAGCAAAAATCAGCAGACACAACTTTCGCGAGCAAAACTAACCATCTGCTGGTCGCGCGAAGTCACTCAAAACGACGACGCATCTCAACGCCTTTGAAATTTCGCATCTGCTGAACTCTCAACAAAAAGCTCAAAACGCAGCGTTTCGACTAATTCAAACGACGCCGCTTCTCAACGCTAGCATTTGCGCGCCTGCTGATCAGCAGCAACCAATACAACGCAATAACAATCAGCAGCAAGTATTACGTCATCATACCTGCTGATTCCAATAGCCATCTGCTGAATTAATAGTCAACACTCCAAAATGTTGACTAACACGCGTCACTTCCTCGTTAAATCTCGCGCTAAACACAAAATCTACCAGCAGACCTTCAATCTTAAATCAAAACCAGCAGCACTCTTTGCGTCACGATGACGTCACCTCTGCTGATTCAAAATTCACCAGCACGAGCTACAGTAACCTGCTGCTGCCAGTTTCTCCAAAAATCAACGCTACGCTCAAAAATTCAGCAGAAACTTCATCCCTTTCGCAAATTCCTCAAAATATACATGATTAATCCCAAATCCCATCAATTAATCACAAATCACAAATCACGTCCTCGAAATCAAAGGTAGACACAGGGAAGAACACAACAAACACGCAATTCAGCACCAAAAATTCGAAACAGCACAAAGGTTTACCTGGAAATTATGCAATTTCAACATTCAAACAGGTGAGGCCAATCCTGCCTCATCTTCTCTTCAACTTCCCAGGTTGCTTCTTCTCTGCCATGCTTGCTCCATTGGACCATCACCAACGGAATAATCTTGTTCCTCAGTTGTTTCTCCTTCCTATCCAAGATCTGCACCGGATATTCAACGTAACTCAAGGCAGAATCCAGCTCGACTTCGTCAGTTCTCAAAACGTGGGACGGATCCGGCTCATATTTCCTCAACATTGACACATGAAACACGTCATGCATCGCGGCTAACTCCTCAGGCAGCCTCAATCTATAAGCCAACTGTCCAATCCGCTCGATAATCTCAAAGGGACCAACGAATCTAGGAGCCAATTTGCCTTTAAATCGGAATCTCATCACGCTCTTGAAAGGAGAAATATCATACGAAACCCATGCTCGCGGACCGAAGTCGCATCGCGCATGCGGTTTGTCATGAGCTCCTTGACAGCCGTGAACCTCTCATGTCGAGAGTTCTCCCCGTACAGTTCCTTGAGATGAAAGAGCATGGCAGAAGCATACTTTGTTTTCTCTAAGCGCCGTTGCATTTCATTGGACATCGATGCCATCACATAGCATCGAGTTTTAACCTCGTCGTCCCACCATTGTTTAAGCGTTACCAGCTCCTCAGGGCTGATATCGGCAGGGGCAAACTTCGGAGCACTCTTCTCTATCGCATAGAGAAGTTTCTCCGAAGCCAATATAAGATTGAGGTTGCGGAGCCAGTCTTGGTAGTTCAGACCGGTGAACTTGTTGCTATCCAGTATAACAGCGAGCGGGTTTTTCATCGAAACCATTTTATTTGCAGTAATACTGAGAGGAAAATCGTACATGCATTACTAACTATATAAAATAAATGCTAAGACATAAAACATGGTCATTTAGTTTATGAATTACCCTCCCACTATTTTAACGATTTCACCACCCTCTAATGAAATCGAGAAAACAGGTTTCTTTAGTGGGTACACGGAGCCCAATCAAGCGATCATGGACCCGAATAATATCAGCCATCCATGACCCCCAAAAGGTATTTTCCGATTGCAGACGGTGCAACCTCCATGTATTCACCTCACGTCCAGTAAGGGCCCAATAAAATGACGCCGTTTACTATCACGTGTCAAGATGACCTATCAATGTAGAGTCGTGAAGTACGGTCCCCTTAACGTCCTCAATAATATGAGCCAACGTTAAAGGGAGTTCCAACCGACTCACAACAGTTTGTCAATGACGTGGACAGCTTTCCGGCATACATGACCCCCTCAATAATATGAGCCGGGCCATGTGTACGGGTAGCATCGACGTACACCCATTGTTGATGGAAGGTAGGGTTAATTTAAACAATTTTAAATACCATTTTGTTTATCGAATAAACATTTATCTTGATATAAGTTTTAAATCAAATTTAAAACGAGGGAGTTTATTTTTGAAAAATTTTGGTCTCATGCATATTTAAATCTTATTTAAAACATGCAAACATGCGGATTCAATTAATCTATATATCAACATATATAAAGTAAATATTGGGATGATCGATCGCGAGAGCTATGCGGTCCGTGGTTGCCAGCCACGGACCTGGGTCCAATCCTAGGGGTGATGCAATATGCAATGCAATCTTATTACAATGCTTTCCGGTTTTACAGATCTTCGGTCTTCAATATCTTGATCGTCATCGTCCACCGTCTTCGGATGTCCTCCCACTAAATCTAGTAATTTACATTTAAATTTACTATGACAGATAAGGGATACATTTATCAAGGGGTGGGAACGGGCCACAAACAGGCCCACTTTAAATGATAATCAAATATTTAAAAACCGAAATCAAATAAAACCTATTGCATACACCTAATACATTGGGCACGGCTCTCGATCATCCCAATCATGCAATTAATCTAATTAACATGCATAATTAAAATAATCTAATTATTTATCGTAAAATCATATTCTAATTACGAAATCGTATTTTATAATAAAATCGCATTTTGCCGATAAAACAAATTTTAATCAACAAAATCACATTTTATTACAAAATCATATTTCATAATCAAAATCACATTTTACTAATTTTAATTGTATCAAATTGGGTTTAAAACAATTTTAGGCCCAAAAACTTAAAATTTCAAAATCGATCAAAACCGGGCCCGGCACGCATACTGGCCCGAAGACTTCACGGGCTGCCCGGGACAGGCCCGAACCAAACCCTAAAAGAACGCGGCCCAGCCGTCACGACATCGTCGGAACCTCGCCGGAGCGGCGGCCGGAGCGGCGCCGCCGGGCGGC
>KQ992423.1:291794-318085 GCA_001598015.1 Dorcoceras hygrometricum | reverse complement strand
CAGCGGCGGCCCACCGTCGCATCGGCCAGCCTTCGACCAGCGGCGCCATCCTTCCTCGACGTCGCGCAACCAGTGCGTGAAGGAGCAGCAGGTGGACACCCGACGTGCGCGACAAGCGCGGCCGAGGCGAGCGACCAGTGCGGCCGAGGCGCGCGACGAGCGCGGCCGAGGTGCGATGACGAGCGCGGCCGAGGCGTGACGCTGCGGCCGATCTCCAACGCGCATGTGCGCGCAGCGGCGCCCTCCCTTGCGCGGCCAGCGCGCAAGACGCGCGCCTCACGGGCGCGAGCGTTGGGGCGCCGCCGCACATGGCGGCGGTCGGCGTTTGTTTCAAAATTCGATTTTTCCGATCTGAAAAATAAGACATTAGATACAATTATGGCAATTCGTACGATCAGATCCGAAAAAAAAAACTTGGCTCTGATACCACTGTTGGTGGATCCGGATCCGCCCCCCGGCGAGACAGCGGAAGAACAATGAAAAAGGCCGGGAGACAATCAATACGAAAAACAACAATTCAATAATCGTCATACATAGGGCGTTCAAAACGAATACCTTGCTAGCACTTGTGCCTGGCTCCAACCGGAATTACTAGAACCCGGCTCTTCTCGGTAGATTGCGGTAGATAATCGCCAATCCGGTCCACGACCAGAACCGAGACTCCTTCGTCAAGCTGCACTAGAAGCACTGACGAATTCTGCACGAACGGATTCTCCTCGTCGAATCGTCCGGAAACAAATTTCCGGCGAAGATCGGCGGCGGCGCGTGGGCGGCGGCGGCGGCGCAAGTGGAGAAGGGAAGGAGGCGGCGGTATTTAGTCCCTACCAATGAAACATGGTACTTCGCATCGCAGATACAGTCTCGAACTCGGGCGACCGTTATCCTCAGTTTTGACGGCCCAATCGACTAGGACATGTTCAGAATACACAGCGACTATTAGATGTGTTTCATGATAGCCGTCATACCCTCTATCACATCTAACATACGCTTTAGTGCATTCTAGGTCTTTACTCAACGCAATTGTAAATCATTACACACATAATGAAAGTAAAGAATGCCATATAAGTAAATGCGAATATCATATATAAAGATTGTTTGTACAAGAGTCTATAAAACCCACACGCCACAAGTTGGCTAGTTGGGCATCTACTCTAACAGGATGTTCATCGTTATTAGCCAGCATTACGGCGACTACATTACCAAGGGGTCCGTAGTTGTCAGACGTGGATATGTTTACAAAAGAACTTTTAAAGAAGTTTGGGATGGACCAATGTTCAACAGCGGCAACCCCGATGGTGCTTCAATCAGACTGGATAAATATGAGTTAGAACTTCCATTGAGGTATCATTGTATCATGGGATGATTAGATCCTTTTGTACTTAAATGCTAGTAGACCGGACATTTCGCAATTTGCATGTGTGCTCGTTTCCAATCTGATCTGAAACAATCTGATTTCATTGCTGTAAAATGTATTTTGAAATATTTAAAGAGTACTCAACGTGGGTCTTTGGTATCCCAAAGACTGAAGCTTCAATTTCATTTTTTATTCAGACGTGGATTATGCAGGTTGCAAGATTGATCGGTGAAGCACAAGTGGCACTGTCAGTTCTTGGGAGATAGACTAATTTCCTGGTTCAGCAGGAAAGTAAACATCCATCACAACATCTACAGCTGAGGCAGAGTACTTAGCAGCTGTGAGCTGCTGTAATCAGATCTTAAATTTCTCTCTCATCGTTCACACATTTTTAACCGTGCTATGATCATTTCATCTTCCTTACGCTTTCAAAAGAACTTCTCTGCTTTCTCAAAATCCTTTGAAAAAACCCTTGTTTTCTCAGTCAATTGGCATCTCACGTATACAATGGCTTCCTTAGTTAGCAACGCTTTGCAAGTGAACTTCGAATCCGTCATGTCAATGGACGATGGACAGATGGTACGAATGTTTAGGACTATGTAGGAATTGGTTCTACGAGGGTTTCTAAGGTTCAGGGTCGATTTATGAAAAGGCTCTGAACTAGTTATTTGCGAATGCGACGTTTGTTGATGCGGAGATCGTCAGTAGCATGAATGGAACGAAGGACGCAACTACCAAGGAGATTTGTACAGAGATTTTTAAGCTATCGTCTAAGGGTAACAGTAGCTTTTCAGGACGATGTATGACTCAGTTTGCTACCGGAGAATCTGGTTAAAGCGGATCTTGGGGAATCCGTGGCTCTACATTCCCTGAAGGTGCTAAACACCAAGTCCGTTCACACCTAAAAGCTGAAGAATCAAGCTTATGTTCCCAAGACTAATGGTGGGAATAAGCAAGCTAGGGATAAGGCAGCTAAAGTTTCCGATCCAAGGAAAAAGATGCAGCAGAAGAAGAAGCAAGCAGCATAGGGATCACATGTATCAGTCCAGGTGCGATCTGAGTCCAGCTCAGACACTACAGAGCTCCATTTTGCGGTGAAAGCTGCTGTTAGAACAGGTGGCCAACGCACTAAATGAAAGGTGATATTTCCCCCATCTGATTATGCATCTACAGCATCTCTAGATCTCCCTGTGCTCAAGAAGAATCTCAGGACGTAGAGGTCAAAGAGGGTGAAACCCATTTCTATCATCCAAGCTAAATCAGCTCAGGCCTCCATTCCTGAAGATACATATGAAGAGACATCAGTCGCTCAGTAGGGAGAAATAGATGTTGCTGTGGAGGACCCTGTTCTAGAAACTTTTGAGGAATCAGGTGTCATAAGACAGGTTGAAGCTGCAGTTGGAGGAACGACTTCTGCTATTGGAGATCCTCACCTGGAGGATAGCTTTGTTCATTGGAGTGGTAGCCTAGCTACTAAAACCATTGAGATCATAGAAATCAATTTGGTCACCCACCTCTTGCTGAAGATTGATCCAGAGGCCAAAGGAAAAGGTATTTTGGTGGCAATGGATAGGCTAAACCCAGTATAGTAACACTGCTTCGAGGTGATCAAGGCATTTGAGAGAGGGTCGACCCTTGGATCACCAAGTATGATTACTGGAATGTGTTCCACAACTGAGGTTAGGATGAACATTGTCTCGTTGATGAAGCCCATAGAAAGTATAGCTCGCATTGAAGATGATCTCATTAAATGGGCTGATATAGATAAGGTTTCCAAACTGTTGTTGAGACTAGAGCTTATTAGTTCAAATATGATTGAGGAGTTTCTATAGACATCAGTGGCAGAGCATTGAAAGTCTTTTGATAAAAACAATCCCTGCCAACCGTGATCTGATGAGAATACACCGGCTTGAAGTAGAACTGAAAAAGATCCGGAACAATGTAGGTCTTACCGATCTCAATCTGGTATAGCTATAGAGTTACCTGAAAGCTCTGTCTATGGGGCACCATCTATTGCGGCCGAAACTGGCGTCACAGGAGTCCAGATTCAGCAGAGAACATCTCAATCATCAGTGAACGACGTTGAGCAACCGGCTCAAGATCAACTAGAAGACATGGACCTATTTCGATGACGACAGCAGGGCACAAGGCTCATGGCTATACTGAGGAATCAAGATCTGAGTCAGTTTTGGAGGAAAGCAGTTAGAGGAGCAACTGGCTCCGAATCATGTGGAGGAGCAACCGGCTCTTGAGATTTCGATTTTGGTCAGTGGCACCATGGATGGAGGTTCCAGCTCTGGAAGCTAACAGTCCCAAGTTTTTCTTTTGATTAAGAGTAAAGAGGAACAACAAGTTCTAGAAGATCTTGTGACCAATCCAGTACAGAATAATGATTCTTTTGCTTTAACAGCTCAAGATGATGCTGGCTCTCCAACCTCTTTAGGAAATCCGACTTCTCAAGAAATTCAATTTGTTTCTAGCACTCCATTGGAACCCGTCACTTTGACTTCATCAGAGATACAAAATTGACAAAAATAGTGGAGTCATTCAAAGCTTCCTTGTCATCCATGCATCTTGATCAGCTCTACGTCAAAGCTGATCTCAAACAGTTTAAGATGTTATTTACTAATCAGCTGAGTGAGCTATTGAAATTAGTGAAGCAGACTCAGTACTCGTTGCATGCTGATCTTCTCAAATAAATCCTAGATAATAAAAGACAGGTCTCTGATGGTATAACCACTCTCAGCTCTCAAGTTGCTGAATTGGTTGAATGCTTAAAAGATATGGGTGATACCAAAAAAGGGGAAAATAGCAAGAAAATAATGATATACTGAAGAAAAGGATTAAGTTCAGAAGAGAGCCGCACAGATTAGCATAGGAAAATCAGAAGAGAATTGCGCATAATAGCTTAGGAAAACTATTCTTTGTATTTGTAATTTGTTTTACAAGTATAATAAAATCCAATTCAAATTTTTTTGTTCCAAAATTTTGTCAACAACAAAAATGGGGGATTGTTGAAGAATACAAAAATCGGCTCAGAAACTAAGTAATCAGATCGAAGCCAAGCTGAGTAAGGACAACTCAGCACAGACTAGATCAGCTTAGATCAGATCAGATTAGACGAGATCAGTTCAGTCCAGATCAAAATAGACCAGATCAGATCAGACTAGAATAGTTTTATAACAGCTCAGGAGATCAGTCGTGGGATCTTAAGTTGTTTATACTTAGACTTTGACCAAGTGTTACTAATTTTCCGACACTTAGATATTTTATTTCACCTCCAGAGCCCGAGCTGATGCCCCGTCGCAAAACCCTCGCTATTGTTCACCGAACCTTATCTTCTCCGATAGCCGGTGGTGGACGACTCAGGTTGGAGCAAGGTTGGTACCATTGGGTTCATCTACTCAAACCCGTATTTTCCCTTCCAATCTTGGAGCCGGTGGTTGGTCGGATGAGAGCACGACAATAGTCGAAGCATACGACTTTTCATGATTTCCGGCAAGTTTTTCTTCGATTCAGGTAGCAACTTTGGGAAAGTGTTAGTCTTCATTTTCAGCTTCGTTTAGAACCAGTAATCGCATTTGGGGTCGGTTGAGTTGGTAGCTCTATTATCTATTTCAGTTGTGGTTCTCTCGAGCTGATTTTCGTGTGGTTTGAGCAGATTGTAGCTTTGTGGCTGATTTAAACGTTTCTATCAAGATTTCTCCATGAGATCTTGGGAAGTAAAAGATGGTTGGACAGAGCTAATTATTTCAGTTGCGCGAGCTGTTATCATGTTGGTGTTCTACTCTTTTCGTGAGGTATTGTTAGTCAGGAGTTGAGGAATGGATCGGAACTGGTATTACAGCTTTCGTAGAGTATAAGTATGTGTTCTGTGATGTTATGTGTGTGTAATCTGATCTATATTACTTCTTGTGTTACATGTTGAGCATGTCATGGCATAGAACACACACATATATCATATTGGGCCTTGATAATCTCTTGCTACCTGATACATTGATATTTGAGATGAGATGCTTCTCGTGGAGTGTTTTGTTGATGTTGATGCTCACAAGGGATAGCATTGAGGATGCACCGGGTAGCTCTCACCCCCTCAGTTGTTGTGGCATGGATACGTGGGGCGGGTGGTTGTTGGACACCTTGTTATGCCTTCATGGACAGGCAGGTAGCTCCCGTCAGTCACGATGATGAGACACATCTATTTTCTATTGGGAACCCCCGAGTAGCTCCTGAATTCTCAATGGTGTTGCCACATGTCGCTGTTGATCGTTTCGTTTGGCGTCCGGTTTTGGTACCCGATTTTCTTGCTACGAGACATGCATTTGCATAGCACGTTGCATATATCATACATACTTCTTTGTTGTGTTACTTTGTTCTCCTTACTGTGATTTGACCCCTTATCCCTCCATGGCTGTTTGGTTGTGTTGTTTGCCATTCAGGTTACCTAGGTATTTCAGTTGGCCCAGGTGGTGTGTCAGCTAGTGGAGCCTCGAGGGGTTGATCGAGTGTCCCAGTTATATGTGTATATATATTTCGTCAAGTCATTTACGGGGTATGCCCCATGTAGTTGTTTCAGTTTTTATTCGACATTTGTGTCTTGATGATATATATATATTGTTGGGAACCTATATGTTGTTGTTTGTGTTGGTTTTATTAGTATTTATTTTGAGTACTTACATATTTTCAAGTTGTATTTATTGTTCAGGTAAAAAATATAATTTTAATCTGTTTTTTAGCTTCCAGATTATTTTGTTAATAGTGTGCTTAATCTTTGATTATGAGCATCAAACCTGACATTTTGGTATCAGAGCTTAAATTGGGATAAGCTCACTTTCTTTTTAGTTCACTCGAGTCTAGGCATAGTATTTGTTTCCTTGCATGTGCTTGACCATGTGTTTTTCCTGCTTCTTTTTTCTTATCGCCTTGGGTCTCGTAGATGGTGCTAAGAGGAGAGGTAGAGTGGGGAAACAAGTCGCAGAGGAATCTAGGGCTCAGACCCGAGAGGATGACGTAGTTCATCTGAGTGTCCATTTGCATGGGCGAGATAGACAGGTTGAGGATGAGGTATATATTTTGGTGTCCTGTGTGGATGAGATGGAGCTTTTTTAGTTAGGTTCGAGAGGATGAATCCTCAGACGTGTTTAGGTGTCGGGGGATGTGTTGTTGCCGAGGGCTGGTTAGAGCATATGGAAGGACTGTTTGATAGAGTCAACTATGGTGAGGAGAGTCGATTGAGCTTGGCTACGTTTCGGTTGAGGGAGAATGCATACCGATGGTGGAAGGGTGCTTCCCGAGCTATGAGAGAGATGGGTTTAGTGATCTCTTGGAAGAGTTTCTGTGCTGCCTTTAGACAGGAGTATATCCCTGAGTTGTATTACAATGCCAAGGAGAGAGAGTTCAATAATTTGGTGCAAGGTAGTTTGAAAGTGGCTGACTATGCCAGGAAGTTTTCTTCTCTTCTTCCTACGTCCCTCAACTCGCCAGTCAGGAGATGACGAAGCGAAATAAGTTTCTGGAGGACTTGAGGCCAGATCTTTTTCCTCTGGTGTTAGCGGGTTCCGCTACTACTTATGTCGATGCGGGGAACAGGGCGATCGATATTGAAGAGGTTTTGCTGAACATGCAGCCCCAAGTTCAGCCGCAGGCTACTCAATGTTTTTATCCTGTGCCTCCGGCGACGTTTCTTTCCAGCCTCCTCAAATGTCTCAGCAATCGAGTCACAACAAGTTTAAGCCCCGAGGAAAGCAGTTCAAGAAGAGATCGAGTTATAGTTCTTCTACTCCGATGGTTCTAGCAGTGGTAGTTCCAGGGCTGTGTTCCGTGGTCAATGTGGAGGTGAGCATCCGACAGTGCAGTTTGTTGGAGTTTAAGATGTTTGCCATATCTATAGCAATATGGACACTTCGCTAGAGTGTGTTCTTTGGCTGGGGGCAGTGTTTCGCTCCACCTTCGTAGGGTCAAGCTGGTGGATCATCTCAGGGACGGTTTTCTCCTACACAGCCGTAGAGGTCGGGTAGCCTGGTGTATCACGGTTCAGAAGGCCTTCTCAATCTCAATTCTCAAGAACCCAGCAAGCTCAGGTGAATGGAATGAAGAAGGAGAAAGCTTAGGATGCACCCGGAGGAGTGATTGCAGATACTTGCTCTAATTTTGATTTTCCTGCACATGTTTTATTTGACACAGGAGCATCACATTCATTCTTCTCTGATGCATTCGTATGTGATTATGGTTTGGATTCTACTTATTTGTGTGATGCTGTGTCTGTTTCTACTCTTGCCGGCGTGAGTTTGTTTTCCAGAGAAATAGTTCTGAAATTTGTAACAAGTTTTGATGGCCAACTTGATTAAGTTGGAGATGAAATATTTTGATTGAATCTTGGGCATGGATGTGTTGTCGAACTATAGAGCTACGGTGGACTAGTTGTAATGCCCAGAATCCATAATTCCAAAAATGTAAAAATAAAAGTTTTGAGGGATCTAATTGTAATTTTAATTACCAATTAGCTTTTATCTGTGCTAATCTGTTTCAGTTTAGAGCGCGGTTGCAAGAACTGTCAGGCCGGTCAAGACAAGCCGGCTCGTTTCATTTTAACCAAATCGGTTTGGTCTGCATTTTACTTGTTTTAAAAATTAGGGTAGCACTATTTTAGTAGCACTTTAACATAACTTATTTTCATTTAACTTGACTTTTAGATTTTTGTATAAATACTTGCACAAGCACCTCTCATCTTCATTCACGAAAACTTCACGTAGAGGAAAACATTTTGAGAAAGCGGTGCTCTCTGTAAAAAAGAAAACCGACAAAATTTTTAAAAGCTTTTCAAAGGTACGATCGTGTTTGTTCACTGTTCAGGTCGGATAAATCTCTGCTAATCGTCGTTGTTGTAAAGGCAAGTAAACTCTATTTCTTGCTGCACTTTTGAAAGCATATATTGATTTCGTTCTTGCATGTTTGTATGAGTTTTAAAGGTTTGAGAAACGTTTTTGAAGTTTTCAAATACAGAGGTAAGTCCATGTAGATTTCTTGAGAAAATATTGGTTTGCTGAAGTTTTGATTCACAAAAGTTTGTTAGAAAATGTTTTATGATTCTTGATGCAGTTTCTTCTTGAAAATTCTGGGATGTTCTGCAAGTAGCTTACAAGCAGCTTACGTGTTTTTGTTTCAGTAGCTTACAAGCAGCTTACGTGCTTTTGTTTCTGGAATATTTCTTAGATATTTTTGATTTCTTCATACTAAGGAAATCTTCTAAGCTATTAGATATTATTGAGCTAAGTTCGCAATCTGCTTGTTTTTCTCGAGCTGATTTTTAGTCACGGTCTGATTCTTATCCGAGCCGATCTGAGCTCGTGATCTGATTGTCTGGTCTAAGTTGGTTTTGTTTGACTATTGTAATATAGTATGCTCGTTATCTGATTTTCCAGTTTGAGTTGAATTTATTTGACCAAACAACCAAGAGCTGATTTTTTATTCTGAACCAGTACGCTCGCGTGTTACTGCGAGTTGATTCAGCTTAGGTCCACTCTGGACTGATACGGTATTTTCATGTTTAATTATCCTTTCTTTTAGCTTTGATTCGAAGGTATAACTCTAATATGTTTCAATTTATACCCAATTTCAAGAGATACTTCTTCAGATTAGAGCTTTGCTGTTTGTATCGTTTTCTATGGCCTGAGCTGATTTTAGTTTCTTCTTCGATTGAACTCCAATGAACTCCCAGCAGATTTCGAATATCAAAAGAGTTTTAAAATAGCAAACCATATAAGATATCGATCTGTTTCAAATCATATAAAAGCAGTTTTAAATAAAATTTTACAGCAAGTTTAAAGGAAGTATATTTCAAAATTTTTGTGATGTGATGAATATCACACGGTCAACAGAGGATGTGTGGTAATCGGTCTACGGATCGGAGTGCCCTACCAATAGACTCTGTGTGGTAATTGGTCAACGGATCGAAGTGCCCTGCCAACAGTAAAATATTAGGGCGTGTGGACAACGGCAAAAGAGTCGTTGGGTCCCGCTCCACCTAGAACTAGTTAAGCTTGATCAAGAGAATACGAGACCTAAATAAAAGCTTTCGTTCACATTTTCACCAGAGAAAATGAGGAATACTGGGTTGTTATATAACCAAGTATTCAAGAAAGTTATCCTTTAAAGTTACTTCCTTTTAATATCAGTAAAGATTTTAAATGTTTCAAGCATGTTCAGTTTATGCTTTCTCAGTTTTCAGTTTACCAGTATACAGTATATATATATATATATGCCTGTAATGCCTGCCTTAGTTATTTCTAGATTTTCTTGCTGGGCCTCTAGGCTCACTAGTTTTCCTAAGAGCTGGTTATCGGGTTTAGAGGTTGTTGGTTGGTGAGAGCTGGATCAGATCGGGTGTGTTTATCATGGAACCTGCATTTTCGCGCTAGCCAGAATTAATAGTTTTTGTTCAGCTCAGTTTTGAGTTAATTCAGTTCATACCGAATCTGTATCAGTTATGTCATATACAGTTCTATGTAAACTAAACGAATTATTTTGCACGATTTATCCAGTTAATATCCTATAAGGCTTGAGCTCTTTTCCTTCCAGTCGTGTTCTGAATTTCTCATTTTAGTTCGTAAAGAACCTGTATAACATATTTCATATGAATTCTATGCAACCCGAGCTCTATCAATTTGTAATTGTTTGTTTTAATTCTGCACAGTTTATAAGTTCTGAGCTGTTGTTAAGTCCAAAATATGAAATTTCTAAAATTTCGCAGTTAAGCCCAGAAGTATTTGGTTAGTTGTCTTTTGACAAAGTTCAAATTTTTAGTTCCTTCAATTTGAACCTTCAATATATTATAATTTTCAATTTGAAAAACATGGTCGTTACAGTTTACATGGTTTGTCCATTTTAGACCTCAATCTGGTGAGAAGTGGGATTTATATGGCCATGACTCGATCTAAGATTCCACCGATCTCAACCACGGAGATGTTTGGATTGTTGTTGTTGGAGAATTCTAGTTTCATGATCTATGTTTTGGATGTATCATCCGAACCTCATTTGGAGCTTGGTGATATCCCCGTAGTTTGAGAGTTCCCGGATGTTTTCCCTGAGGAAATTCTATGTTTTCCTCTGAGAAGGGAGATAGATTTCAGTATTGAATTGGTGCCAGGGACAGCCCCAATTTCGAGAGCACCTTACAGGTTGGAACCAGCAGAGTTTAGGGAACTGAAGGTTCAGTTGGGAGATCTTTTGGATAAGAGATTCATTAGACCGAGTATGTCGCCTTGGGGAGCTCCGATTCTATTCCTGAAGAAGAAGGATGGATCGATGAGGATGTGCATAGATGTTTGGCAACTGAACAAAGTTATTGTGAAGAATAAGTATCCATTGCCGATGATCGATGATTTGTTCGATCAACTTCAGGTTTCAGCCGTGTACTCTAAGATCGACCTTCGTTCATGTTATCAGCAGTTGGGGATTCGTGAGGCAGAGATTTCAAAGACTGCTTTTTGGACGAGGTATGGGCATTATGAGTTCCTAGTCATGCCTTTTGAACTGACGAATACCCCTGTTGTCGTTATGGACTTTATGAATCGAGTCTTCAGGGATTTTATTGATCAATTTGTGATAGTATTCATTGACGATATCTTGGTCTATTCGATGACCAAGAGGCAGCATAGAGAACATCTGAGATTAGTTCTCTAGATTGTTTGAGACTCACATCTATATGCTAAGTTCCCCAAATGTGAGTTTCGGTTGAATAGAGTTGTTTTTCTGGGTCATATCATTTCTTCTCAAGGTGTTTAAGTTGATCCCAGTAAGGTAGAGACTGTTGTGAACTGGGAGCGGTCTAGAAATGTTGCTGAGATTCGTAGATTTTTTCGATTGGCTGGCTAATATAGGCGTTTCATTGATGGATTTTCTAGGATAGCCAGGCCTATGATGCAGTTGACTCAGAAGGATAGGAGATTTTTTTGGACCGAGGAGTGCGAGAATAGTTTCCAGCTGTTGAAAGAGAAATTAACAACTGCTCCAGTGTTGGCTTTGCCTTCAGGTTCAGGAGGTTTTATAGTGTGTTCGGATGCGCCTCTTAGTGGTCTGGGTTGTGTTCTAATGCAAAATGTACGAGTTATTGCTCATGAATATTGACAACTGAAGCATCACGAGACACGAGATACGATACCCCGTTCATGATCTAGAGCCGGTGGCCATTGTGTTTGCTTTGAAGATTTGGCGCCATTATCTTTATGGCGAGCAGGTTATGGTGTACACCGACCACAAGAGCCTTCAATATCGCTTTTCCCAATCTGATTTGAACATGAGGCAGTGTCGAGGGATGGAACTACTCAAGGATTTCGATTGCGAGATACAATATCAACCACGAAGGGTGAATTTTGTTGCTGATGACCTTAGTAGAAAAGCCAGATTTCGATACTTGAATCTCTGAGTATCTCAAAAGTACATGAGAATTTGGGGAAGACTGGTTGTTTGTTTCAACCAGGTTGAAATGCAGATTGTGCCTTCAACTTCAACTCGTGATACGGGTCAGTTCTGTGATTGTGTCGAACATCACAAAAGCATAGAGAACTGACCCGTATCACGAGTTGAAGTTGAAGGCACAAGCATGTCATTTGGACGATTATTCCGTCATTTTGAAGGGTGTTTGAGGTATCAAGGTAGGTTAGTGGTTCCTAACCTGATTGATTTGAAGGAGAAGATATTGAGAGAAGCTCACTATAGTCGCCACAGTGGCCACCCTGATGTGAGAAATATGTACCATGCCTTGAAATCTCACTCTTGGTGGGAAGGCATGAAGAATGAATCGCTGGATTTGTGGCTCGATGCTTAAATTTACAGCAGGTCAAGGCTGAAAGGATGAGACTCGGTGTATGTTGCAGAGTTTAGAGGTGCCCCAGTGGAATTGGGAGCATATCACCATGGATTTTGTGACCCATTTGCCTCGTTCCAACCGAGGGTGTGATGAAGTATGGGTTGTGATAGATATACTGTCTAAATCAGCTCACTTCAATCCCTATGATATAATATGTTCTATAAGAAAATGGCGAAGCTGTACATCGATTTTGTGGTGAGATTGCATGGGGTGCCGGTGTCAAGTTTCTGATAGGGATCCAAGGTTTACTTCCAGATTTAGCAAAATCTTGCAGATAGCTTTAGATTCTAGTTTGGGTATGAGCACAGCATATCATCCTCAGATAGATGGCCAATGCGAGAGGACCATTTCAAACACTTGAGGATATGTTGCGAGCTATGGTGATGGATTTCAGTGGAGGTTGGCAGGAATATTTGTCTTTGTTGGAGTATTCGTATAACAATAGCTACCAAGTGACTATTGGGATGACACCATTCGAACCTTTGTATGGTAAAAAGTGCAGATAACAGATTTGTTGGGAAGAAGTTGGACAAAGACAGTTTTCTTTACCTGAATTTGTACATCAGATGAAAGATCAAGTTGCTCAAATTCGCAAGAGAATGAAAGCAGCACAAGATCGCCAAGTCAACTATGCGAATAAAATACGTAGGCCTCTAGAATTTCAGGTTGGTGATCAAGTTTTCTTGAAAGTTTCTCCTTTCCGAAGTGTATGAGATTTGGACTCAAGGGTAAGCTAGCATACATCGGACCTTATGAAGTTGTATAGCGGATTGGTCCATTAGCTTATCCCTTGTTGTTGCTGCCTGAGCTGTCTCAATGCATGACGTGTTTCATGTATCCATATTGAGAAGTATGAGCCGTATCCTTTCAATGCGTTGAGAGCTGACGAGGTTGAGCTAGATCAGACATTGAGCTATGTTGAATATCCAGTGCAGATCTTAGGTATAAAGGATGTTGGATCTGCTTTTACAGATCAGAATCTTAATTTTGATTAACACAAAACATGCTGTTATTTTACTAACGATTTAACTTAAGTGCACAGGTTGAGCTGAAACATACAGACGTGAACTGGACCAGATCGGACGCGAGCTGGAACAGTACGTTGATGTCGTTCACATGTCTAAGCTGCCAAAGTAAGGGGAAGCCCGAACTAATCTAGAAGTAGACATCCAAGCGCAGAGCAAGTGAAGCGTAGAGCAGATAAATGGCGAAGAAGATGAATGGTGCTCATAACAGAAAAGATTAGAATCAGCTCAGACATATTAGAAGCGCAGTGTTAATCAGGATAAGCTGAGCAACCAGCTGAGCGACCAGCTGGGGAAAACCAGCTCAGCAACCAGCTCGGAGACCAACCACCAGCTCAGCAACCAGCTCGGAGAGACCAGCTGGGTGAGATCAGCAACCAGCTCAGAAACCAGCTTATTAAGAGCAAAACAGTTTGAACTTGATCATATACGAGGAATGGTTTAATCAAAGTTCAAATTGATTTGCTGCAACGTCTACATCAAGACAGAACTCAATTTAAGCAAAGGCTGCAGCGCATTAAATGAAGAAAGCCCAAAGTCTATAAAGTTTGCAAATGCATTTAATGATAAAGGACACAAGGTACATCTATGTCTGAACTTTTCAGAAGCCTTTTCAACGGCTACACCTTTGTGTCCAACGGATATATTTGCACAGAGGCTACATATACAAGCAACAAGCAGCAAGCAATATATATAGATACAAAGACAGAGAAAAATAGTGTAGTAAGGCACAACCCAGGGAAGACAATGAGTGATTAGCTTTGTAGAAGCACTTCCCAGTGTGTGAGAAAACAAGAGAGAATGAGCTTACACTGTAAATTCTCACACATAGATTCACTCGCATATAACGAGAGTTGAGCTGAATAGAAAATGAGTGAAGCACAAACACAAACTCTCCTATGTAGTCTTTGGACAGAGACGATAAACAAGTGTAGTTGTCTTTCACACTGAGACGTTAAAGAAGTGTGTGTATCCTTTCTCACTGAGGCGTTAAAGAAGTTTTGTTAGACACACAGCTTGCGGGCTTAGTGTGCAGTGGTGTTGCTAGAAGTTCTTGTGGCTGCGGGTCGTAGGACTGGTTTGCAGCGAAGGGTCGCTGTAATCAAAGCCTTCTAGTGGTATCCTTCCCGATTGTGGAATAAGGGGAGACGTATGGGAGTTTGCTCCGAACTCCATAAACAAACCTCAATGTATTTCCTTTACTGCTTTCCGCATGTTTGTTTATTACGCTTAAAACTATTTAAAAGATTTCGAATATAAGAGTCCAGGTTGAGTTATTTCCGCATGATTTTAACTCAGTACTCAATCTGTATCTCGATGCACAAGTATTCAAGAACACTGAGCTATTGCAGCTCAAAGTTACATAAACCAGACTGCTCATATTAAACCAACTTGGAGAGTAGCTGGTAATCTGGTTTCTCAAGTTGTGTGCTGGTTTTCAACTCTTGTAAATTTTAAATGCACGTAACTTACGGGGTTAGTGTTTCGGCTGTGTGAGAGTCGACGTGAGCTGTGACAGAGCTCACGAACACCCCCCACCCGAAATTCAATCCCAACAAATGGTATCAGAGTGATTTTGCTATCTGGTACCCCGTGTAACGGGACCAACAAAGGAGAAACAGCTTTGGAGCAAGACCATTCCTTTGGTCATGGTGCAATGGAGCAATTACATGGAAGAGAAGATGCTACATGGGAATTAGAAACAAAGATGCGATAGGAGTGGCCTCATCTGTTTGAGCATGCAATGGATTACCCCATGTATTCTGGTTATTCCATGTAAAGTATTATATTGTTGTTGTCTTCTGCGTTATCTTGAACTCCTGGTTAGTAGCTGTTGTGAGAGCTTTAGGGTTTCTGAGTGCTGTGATAGCTTTTGGATGTACAACAGTTCTGTTTTCCATGGTTTATGTTGGTGATTCGATTAAATTGATATTTGGGTTGCGTTCTGGAGTTTGTGACTTGATTTCAAGGAAGAAAACCTTTTTTGGTGGGGGAGAATTGTGAGGCTCGAGATAATTAAGTTGGATTAATCGGGTTTAGTATGGATAAGATCAAGCACGAGCTGATCTGAGTGGAGCAGTTCAGAGCTGAGCTGCTAGCATGAGCATTGAGCTGGTTTTCTAGCGCGAGCTGATTTGAGTGAAGCAGCTGAGACGGGACCTTTTCTGGGAGATGCGGTCTGAGTGCAAGCTTATTTGAGTTCTTGACGTGAACTGGATTCAGCTTGAGGATGTACTTGGTGTCCTGAGCTGAGTAGACAGATTGTGGGTGTTGTGCCATGCTGTTTGGTAAAATCAGCTTAGGCGTAAACTGATGGTGATGACATCTTAGGTGAGAGCTGTTTATGGCATTTGGATCGGTTGCGAGCTGGATGGAAGATCAGATTGAGCGAGAGCTGTGATGGAGGTGCGCGACCTATTTTGAGTTGCGATCTGATCTGGGTGTGTGCGAGTTGATCTGGATACCCGAGCTGATCTATTGTGTGGGCTTAGTTGCATGCCTAAGCTGGATAAAGTGTAGATGCCCATGTTGATCTGTTGGTCCTGTGTTGTTAGTGCATAAGCTCTGAGCTGATCTGTTGACGCTGTTCTGATGTTGTAGCGTATCGATTTGGTGAAAACTGAATGCAGAGTCAGCTTAGAGTAGTAGTGGATGTCCTGAGCTGGAGTCAGCTTAGAGAGGGACGGGACGTCCCGAGCTGGTATCAGCTTAGAAGCATGAGCTAGTCGGCGGGTACTGTAGATCAGATGACGGGATCTTAAGTTGTTTATACTTATACTTTGACAAAGTGTGAGTCATTTCCTGACACTTAGATATTTTCTTTCACTCGAGAGCCCGAGCTGATACCCCGTCGCTAAACCCTTGTTACTGTTCATCGAACCTTATATTCTCCAATAGCCGGCGGTAGATGACTCAGGTTGGAGCAAGGTTGGTACCATTGGGCTCATATTTTCAAACTCTTCTTTTCCCTTCCAATCTTGGAGACGGTGGTTGGTTGGAAGAGAGAGCACGACGATAGTCGAATCATATGACTTTTCGTGATTTCCGACAAGTTGTTCTTCGATTCAGGTGGGTAAGTGTTAGTCTTCGTTTTCAGCTTCTTTTAGAACCAATAATCACATATGGGGAGTAGGTTCG
This sequence comes from Dorcoceras hygrometricum, assembly GCA_001598015.1. NCBI lineage: Eukaryota > Viridiplantae > Streptophyta > Magnoliopsida > Lamiales > Gesneriaceae > Dorcoceras > Dorcoceras hygrometricum. The sequence goes on along the minus strand of KQ992423.1, from coordinate 301,701 downwards.
AGCTGGGTTGAGCTAGTAGATCTCGGCTCTATTTCAGTTGTAGTTTTCCCGAGCTAATTTTCGTAGCAGATTGTATATTGGTGGCTAATTTGAACGCTTCTATCGATATTTATCCACGAGAGCTTGGGAAGTATAAGACGGTTTGTCACGCCCCGAGACCGAGACTCATGACATCGGCAATATTAAACAATTATAAAATTGTAAAACATTAAGCCATCATAGCATAGCTCAAACCAGTCTATTACATAACCGAAATACAATCGTTTTTACATTGAAAATCAAAGTCTGAATGACAGAGTGCGGAAGCGAAATAACATAAATAAACATTAACAGAAAGCTGAATCTTCACCAGCCCCAGAACAGCTCTTGTTCTTCTTCTTCGACCCGTTCTTCGTTCTTATCTGGGTGGAGAAGTAAAGGGTGAGTGTTTGGGGAAACACTCAGCAAGTGGGGATACCATTCGAGCATAACAATTATACGTATACATATATGACTGAATTCAGAGCAGAACATAATCAGAAAAGAGCAGATCATAACAGAGCAGAGTATAACATAACCGAGCATAGCATGACAGATAGCACTGATGATTTCTTCATATCTATGGTTTACTGATCAGTCCCTAATTTTTACTCTTCTAAGGGGTCGAGGCCATGTGGTTACACCAACTAACCCAGAGTGCGGAATATTCGTTAGACCCATAATACTATAGCAAAAATCAGTGCAAACGGAGCTTGAAAAAACAGAAATTGAACAAAAAGGTGCTCGAACAGTAGGTTTCAAACTGAATTTTTGAAATGAATAATACATATAATATAACAAACGAAAATAATAGCAAAAGCCCACTTACCCAAAATATGAAGTCTGAATCTGGTAAAAAAGTGTGAAGTCTGAAATCCGGGCGGTTCCAAATGCGCAGTAATTGATCAGCCTTTTGCCAAAAATTCTGGTGCACGAAGTCTGGTAGCAAAAAATCTGGAACACGGTGCTGGGTTTCAATTTATGCAGGAATTCAACTATGGAATCTGACAGAATTTCTGCAGGATTTCAACGTGAGTTTGCTGCTTTTATTACTGAGGGATTTTCGAAATGGTTTGGAAAACTCTGAGGTTCTGTCTGGTATTTTATTGGTGCAAAGGAAGGGTAATCAAGAGTCTGCCGTTTTAGAATTAAATCTCAAATTCAATGGTCATTAAACCTACTGTTACAAACGCAAGGTTAAAGCCTTGAATTGAGAGACTTAATTGGTCAAAAATTCCTCTCAATTGGCAGTTACCGGCGTGAAATCTGTCATGTATGCGTGAAGAAATTGCTGGAATTTGTGAGCCAAAAATCTGAATTTTTGTCGTGAAATCTGAATTTCGTGGAGAAATCTGAATTTGTAGAGGTCTGAATTCAGTCGGAGAAATCTGAATTTTCCGTCGTCAAAGCTGAGTTGACTGCTGACTACAGATTTCTGTTGACTGCTGACTGTACAGATTTCTGCTGACTGTACAGATTTCTGCTGACCAAGAGAGATCTGATTTGACCGACGAATCTGAGTTGACCGACGAATCTGAGTTGACCGAGAGATATCTGTTTTGACCAAGAGAGATCTGGTTTGATCGGGAGAGGTCTGCTTTGACCAGGAGAGATCTGGTTTGACCGGGAGAGATCTGTTTTGACCCGATTTTTTTTTCGGGTTTTCACATCCCTCCCTCCTTAAAAGAAGTTTCGTCCTCGAAACTTTGGTTACCTTGATCCTCGAAAAGGTAGGGATATTTGCTGCGCATCTTATCTTCCATTTCCCACGTGGCTTCTCGCTCGGTGTGGTTGGACCATTGGACTTTAACATACGGAATTGTCCTTCGTCTAAGAATCTGGTCCTTTGTGTCCACGATTCGAATTGGGACTTCTTCATAGCTCAGTCCTTGGTTCAAATTTCCTTCCACAAGGAGTGGCCCTTCATCAAGAACGTGGATAGAGTCCGAGATATATCTCCTTAGTTGAGATACATGAAAGACATTGTGGATTCTTGACATACTGGGTGGTAAGAATAGTCTGTAGGCAAGTGTTCTGACTTTTTCTAAGATTTCGAATGGTCCGACATACCGAGGATTCAGTTTTCCGACCTTATCAAATCGGACTACTCCTTTCATTGGTGAAACCTTAAGTACACCTTTTCACCTACCTCGAAGGCCAAGGGTCTTCTCTTTAGATCTGCCCAGCTTTTCTGTCGATCCTGGGCCACCTTCAGTCTCTCTTTTATAATGGCTACCTTTTTCACTGTCTCTTGGACGAGTTCGGGTCCTGTGATAGCCTTTTCTCCAACTTCATCCCAATACAGCGGCGATCGACACTTCCGTCCATAGAGAGCCTCATATGGTGCCATCCCTATGCTGCTGTGGTAGCTATTGTTGTACGCGAATTCTATTATAGGTAGATGTTCGCTCCAATTACTACAAAAGTCGAAGGTTCATGTCCGCAGCATGTCTTCTAGTGTTTGGATAGTCTCTCAGTTTGGCCATCTGTCTGTGGATGGTAAGCCGTACTGAGGGTAACTTTACTTCCCATAGCTTCTTGGAAGCTCTCCCAGAAACGAGATACGAACCTTGGGTCCCTATCTGATAGAATGCTGATTGGAACTCCATGCAGTCTGACGATGTTGTCCATGTACAACGAAGCTAGCTTATCCAAGCCGTAGTTCATTCGGACAGGTAGAAAATGTGCAGATTTTGTTAATCTATCCACGATTACCCATATTCCATCGTGGCCTAGTCTTTTCTTCGGTAGACCGACTACAAAATCCATGGATATGTTTTCCCACTTCCATTCTGGAATTTCCAGTGGTTGTAAAAATCCTCCAGATTTTTGATGTTCTGCCTTGAACCTTGGGTCCCTATCTGATAGAATGCTGATTGGAACTCCATGCAGTCTGACGATGTTGTCCATGTACAACGAAGCTAGCTTATCCAAGCCGTAGTTCATTCGGACAGGTAGAAAATGTGCAGATTTTGTTAATCTATCCACGATTACCCATATTCCATCGTGGCCTAGTCTTTTCTTCGGTAGACCGACTACAAAATCCATGGATATGTTTTCCCACTTCCATTCTGGAATTTCCAGTGGTTGTAAAAATCCTCCAGATTTTTGATGTTCTGCCTTGACTTGTTGGCATACATGGCATCTAGCAACAAAATCAGCAACATCTCTTTTTATCCCATTCCACCAGAAGTGTTCTTTCAAATCTCTGTACATCTTTGTACTTCCCGGGTGGATTGAGAATTTGGACTTATGCGCTTCGGACATCACTTCCTGACGGAGGTTATCGATGTCGGGTACACATAGTCGTCCGTTCATCCAAAGGATCCCATCTTGGTCTGTTCGGAAATCTGTCATTCTCCCTTCCTTGATCTGTTCTTTCAGCCTCATCAAGCTGGGGTCTTGATCCTGCTTTAGCTTGACCAATTCTCTCAGGCATGGTTGGGCTGAGATTGACGATAGTATCACCTTGTTCATATCCTTCTGACTTAGCGCATTGGCCACCTTATTTGCCTTTCCTGGGTGGTAGTTGATCGTTAAGTCGTAGTCCTTTAACATCTCGAGCCATCTCCTTTGTCTCAAATTAAATTCCTTCTGAGTGAATATGTACTTGAGACTTTGATGGTCGATGAATACTTCGCACTTTTCCCCGTAGAGATAGTGTCGCCAAATCTTTAGAGCAAAAACTACCACAGCTAGCTCTAAATCATGGGTTGGGTAGTTGCGTTCATGCGTCTTCAGTTGCCTTGAAGCATAAGCAATCACTCTGCCATCTTGCATGAGCACACACCCTAGTCCATCTTTAGATGCATCACTGTAGATGGTAAAGCCTTTGTCTCCTACAGGTAGCGTCAGAACAGGGGCGGATGCAAGCTTCGTCTTCAGAGTCTCGAAGCTTGTCTCACACTCTTCATTCCAGTTGAACTTGGAGTTCTTCTGGGTGAGTCTAGTGAGTGGTAAGGCTATTGAGGAGAAGCCTTCTACGAACTTTTGATAATAGCCAGCCAATCCCAAGAAGATTCTAACTTCTGTCACCTTCTTAGGTGCAGGCTAGTCCATGATGGCTTCTACCTTCTTTGGATCCACTGATACGCCTGCTTTGGAGATGATATGGCCTAAGAATGTCACACTCTTCAGCCAAAATTCGCACTTCTTGAATTTGGCGTACAGTTGTTTCTCTCGTAGAGTTTGGAGAGTAATCCGGAGGTGTTCCTTATGGTCTTCTTCACTTGATGAATACACGAGTATATCATCTATGAATACCACCACAAATTTGTCAAGGAACGGCTTGAACACGCGGTTCATGAGGTCCATGAAGGCCGTTGGTGCATTAGTTAGACCAAATGGCATCACTGTCAATTCGCAATGGCCATATCTGGTTCTAAATGCTGTTTTAGGAACATCTTCAGCCTTGATCTTTAGCTGGTGATAACCTGACCTCAAATCCAACTTGGAGAAGGTTGTAGCTCCTTTGAGTTGATCAAAGAGGTCGTCGATTCTTGGAAGGGGATACTTATTCTTGATTGTGATCTTGTTCAACTCTCTGTAGTCGATAAACAATCTCATGGTTCCATCCTTATTCTTGACGAATAGTAATGGAGCTCCCCAAGGTGACACACTGGGTCTGATCTGCTTTTTGTCTAGCAGTTCTTGTAGTTGATCCTTGAGCTCCTTGAGTTCAGCAGGTGCCATCCAGTAGGGTGCCTTTGAGATTGGGGCAGACCCTGGCACTAGGTTGATTTCGAACTCAATCTCTCTGTCAGGAACCTTTCCAGGTTAAGTCATCTGTAAACACATCTGCGAACTCTTGCACCACTGGATGTCTTCTATCTTGAGCCCGTCTCCTTCTTTCACTTCCTGGATCATAGCCAAGAAAACTTCTGCTCCTGACTTCATTGTTGTCCATGCTTGGGCCGCAGAAAGTAGGAACTTTCGCTCCTTGTTCTTACCATGATATATCAACTCTTCTTGATCGAGGGTTTGGAGCTTCACGGTCTTACCTCGGCAATATACTAATGCATGGTGCTTAGATAGTCAATCCATTCCTAAGATGGCATCGAACTCGACCATGTTGAGTTGTATCAGGTTTGTAGAGAATGAACGGTCATTTATGGACATCTCACAGTCCCGATGAATCTTATGTGTTTCAATGGTAGCGTTGGTAGGAGTTGCTACTCTATAGGGTTCAGATAGAATTTCAGGTTCTAACCCTAACGTTTTAGCAAATCTCCTAGATATGAATGAATGTGTGGCAGCACAATGAAACAACACATAAGCAGGAAGCTTGTTGATAGAAATGGTACCTGCCACCATGTTGCTGGCGTCTTCAGCTTCTTCTTGTGTCATTGCGAACACCCGAGCATTGGGTTTATCTTCCCTGGGCTTGGGCTTGTTCGGAGCCGTGTTGCTCGATCCAGCCTTTGGACCTTGGTTCTCTGGACATCCGCAATTAGGTGGGCCAACTTCCCACATTTGAAGCATGCACCGCTCTACTTGCGACAGTCTCCACTATGACGTTGGCCGCATGAGGAGCAAGTTGGCAACGTCTGGTTATTCGGTGCAGGTGCTGAGCCGCGGTTGTTGAAGTTTGGCCGCTTGTTCTTAGGCCCACCGTGTGAAGTCTGATCATTGAAGGGGCGTTTGTTCTTGTTGTCAGCTTCCCGCCTCTTTATGTCAGTCTCTGCTCGGATTGCAGCTCCCATTAAGTCTTCAAGACTCGTGACTTGGTAGACTGCGAGGGCTGACTGGATATGGCTATTCAGACCCTTCTTGTATCGGTGCATCTTTAGAGTATTATCCGCCATGATCGTTGGGACATAGGTGCCCAATGAATTGAACTTGGAGGTATACTCTACTACCGACATATCCGTGGTCTGAGTGAAGGTCTCAAACTCGTTGAGCCGTTGCATTCTGACTTCCATGGGAAAGTATTGTTTAAAGAATGCTTCCCAAAACCTCTGCCACGTAATAATTTGTCCATTGGCAGTCATGGTGGGCTCAACTGCTTCCCACCATTTCCCAGCTTTACTGTCGAGGAGTGGTGTTACAACATCCACTTTGACTGCGTCTGGGACCTCCAGGAGTCGAAGTTGTGTCTCGATATTCTTCATCCAGGTCTGAGCAACTTCGGGGTCGTGGCTCCCATCAAAGGTGGGGGCTTTGTTCTTGCGGAGGGACTCATAGTAGAACTTCGTCCCACGAGGTGGAGGGGGCGGAGGAGGAACTTGGTTGTTGTTGCTGGGGTTAACCAACCCTTGCAGAGTCGTGGCAACTATGGTAGCAATTGCCATCAGGTCTTCTCTACTAAGACCAACTCCCGAATTGGAATTGTAGGGTCATTCACCTCCATTGTTTCTATCACTTCAACGGTCTCCAGCCATACTCTGCCATAGGAAAGCTTTACTAAGAATGAAGGCGTATAAATGTGAAAGGTCGAGAATAAGATATCATGAAGGATAAGCAATTTATTTGAATAGGAGGATGAATTGAATACAATGCTAAAATATTTCCTATTCATCATCTATCTCTCCCTCGCCCAAAGGAATATCCTCAATTTCTTCCTCTTCTGGTTGTTCTTCCGGTTCTTCCTCCCATTCATCATCGAATGGAGCAGGAGCATTGTTAGCTTCTTGCAGACCTTGGATTGTTTGGAGTAAGCTATCTTTCTCCTCTACCAGGGCTCAATGATTAGGTGTTGTGCTTGCATCGAGTCTTCGACTTCTTGGATACGAGCCTGAAACTTTTGATGGCACACCACATGGCTTCTTTGGCTTGTCTTTTCTTTGCTTTCAACCTTTCAATCTTCTTGGACATGCTAAGGCCTATTTCAGTAAGTCCAGCGATGACCTTGTGTGAGGCTTCTAATGCTATTTGGGTATCCTCAAGTTCTTTATTCACTGTAGCTAACCCTCGTCTCTCGGTTGCTAGTTGGGCTCTAAGACATCTAATCGTGCGGCCTTGATTGTCAAGGGCAATCTGTTTCATGCGAAGGACAGTAGCAGCACGAGTACGGGGAGCAGAGGGGGCCATTTCCTAAAAATCGAGGATATTTCCAAAAATAGAAAGTCGTGAGGTTATTCCATAAACAGAAAAAACTAACCATAGGGATTTCAGATATGTTGACGGAACTGAAATCGGAGTCTTGTACGAAAAGTTATAGAATTTTCAAATATTTCCAAAAACAGATAAAACGCGCTTTCGGAGGCCTAAACGAAGGAATTCGGCCAAAACGCGCCTTTGGTCACCATACAGTGAGTATTGCTCGTTGGGCCATTTCGGAGGGGGTAGCACTGGTCTTTCGCCAAAATCTGAAATTTCGTCGTGGACCTTGGAAATTTCAGATTTGGTTTCCCAGCCGGATTATGAACCTGGTGAGCTCTGATACCACTAAAATGTCATGCCCCGAGACCGAGACTCATGACATCGGCAATATTAAACAATTATAAAAATTATAAAACATTAAGCCATCATAGCATAGCTCAAACCAGTCTATTACATAACTGAAATACAATCGTTTTTACATTGAAAATCAAAATCTCAATGACAGAGTGCGGAAGCGAAATTACATAAATAAACATTAACAGAAATCTGAATCTTCACCAGCCCAGAACAGCTCTTGTTCTTCTTCTTCGACCTATTCTTCGTTCTTATCTGGGTGGAGAAGTAAGGGGTGAGTGTTTGGGGAAACACTCAGCAAGTGGGGGATACCATTCAAGCATAACAATTATATGTATACATATATGACTGAATTCAGAGCAGAACTTAATCAGAACAGAGCAGAGTATAACATAACCGAGTATAGCATGACAAATAGCACTGATGATTACTTTATATCTATGGTTTACTGATCTGTCCCTAATTTTTACTCCTCTAAGGGGTCGAGGCCATGTGGTTACACCAAGTAACCCAGAGTGCGGAATATTCCGTAGACCCATATTACGATAGCAAAAATCAGTGCAAACGGAGCTTGAAACGAAACAGAAATCTGAACAAAAAGGTGCTCGAACAGTAGGTTTCAAACTAAATTTTCAAAATGAATAATACATATAATATAACAAACGAAAATAATAGCAAAGGCCCACTTACCCAAATCTGAAGTCTGAATCTTGTAAAAAAGTGTGAGTCTGAAATCTGGGCGGTTCCAAACGCGCAGGAATTGATCAGTCTTTTGCCAAAAATTCTGGTGCATGAAGTCTGGTAGCAAAAATTCTGGAACATGGCGCTGGGTTTCAATTTATGCATAAATTCAACTATGGAATCTGGCAGAATTTCTGCAGGATTTCAACGTGAGTTTGCTGCTTTTCTTACTGAAGGATTTTCGAAATGGTGTGGAAAACTCTGAGGTTCTGTCTGGTATTTATAGGTGCAAAGGAAGGGTAATCAAGAGTCTGCCGTTTCAGAATTAAATCTCAAATTCAATGGTCATTAAACCTACTGTTACAAACGCAAGGTTAAAGCCTTGAATTGAGAGACTTAATTGGTAAAAAATCCCTCTCAAAATGGCAGTTACCGGCGTGAAATCTGTCCTGTATGCGTGAAGAAATTGCTGGAATTTGTGAGCCGAAAATCTGAATTTTTGTCGTGAAATCTGAATTTCGTGGAGAAATCTGAATTTGGAGAGGTCTGAATTCAGTCGGAGAAATCTGAATTTTTCGTCGTCAAAGCTGAGTTGACTGCTGACTACAGATTTCTGTTGACTGCTGACTGTACAGATTTCTGCTGACTGTACAGATTTCTGCTGACTGTCCAGATTTCTGCTGACCAAGAGAGATCTGAGTTGACCGACAAATCTGAGTTGACCGACGAATCTGAGTTGACCGAGAGAGATCTGTTTTGACCAGGAGAGATCTGGTTTGACCGGGAGAGGTCTGCTTTGACCAGGAGAGATCTGGTTTGACCGGGAGATATCGGTTTTGACCCGAATTTTTTTTTTTGGGTTTTCACACGGTTGGCCAGAGCTGATTATTTCAGTTGTAAGAGTTGTTCTCATGTTGGTGTTCTGCTCTTTTCGCGAGCTGTTTTGAGGTATTGTTGGTCAGGAGTTGATGTACGGATCAGAACTGGTATTTACAAGTTTCATAGAGTATGAGTATGTGTTCTGTGTCGTTTTCGTGCTGTGTAATCTGATCTGTATTGCTGCTTGTGTTACATGTTGAGCATGTCATGGCATAGAACACACATATATTATATTGGGCCTTGATAATCTCTTGCTACCTGATACATTGATATTTGAGATGAGATGCTTCCTCGTGGAGTGTTTTGTTGATGTTGATGCTCACGAGGGATAGCATTGAGGATGCTGTTAGGGTAGATGCCCAACTAGCCAACTTGTGGCGTGTGGGTTTTATAGACTCTTGTATATGACAATCTTTATATATGATATTCGCATTTCCTTATGGCATTCTTTATTTTCAATATGTTATATAATGTTAACAATTGTGTTGGATAAAGACCTAGAATGTACCATAGTGTATGTTAGATGTGATAGTGGATATGATGGCAATCATGAAACACATCTAATAGTCACTGTGCATTCTGAATACGTTCCTAGTCGATTGGGCCGTCAAAATGAGGATAAGGCCGCCCGAGCTTGAGACTAGCATCTGCGATGTAAAGTACCATGTTTCATTGGTAGGGAACATTGTTCTGAGCATGCAGATGGATAGTGACCTGGTGATCTATCGAACTACCCTCGTTCGGACTTTCCAAGTGGTTACCATTTGTCGAGTGGATAAGTCCGAGGTCTGGTTGTACTGATTAAGCCCTCATTACTCGAAACGTCATTGAGACTCTACGTGACAGGTGCTTCACTTTGACCCGTTTACTGACTTAGTTGGGGTCATCAGGTGGCGGGATTGGGTGAGGTCCCGATGCATGTAGGAGTCGATGC
>KQ992423.1:203271-213649 GCA_001598015.1 Dorcoceras hygrometricum | reverse complement strand
CCCCAAAAAGGTAGTTTCCGATTGCAACCGGTGCAACCTCCATGTATTCACCTCACGTCCAGTAAGGACCCAATAATATGACACCGTTTACTATCACGTGTCAAGATGACCCATCAATGTTGAGTCGTGAAGGACGGTCCCCTTAACGTCCCCAATAATATGAGCCAACGTTAAAGGGAGTTCCAACCGAACTCACAACAATTGTCAATGGCGTGGACAGCTTTCCGACATACATGACCCCCTCAATAATATGAGTCGGGCCATGTATACGGGTGGCATCGGCGTACACCCATTGTTGATGGAAGGTAGGGATAATTTAAACAAATTTAAATTCCCTTTAGTTTATCGAATAAACATTTATCTTGATATTAGTTTTAAATCATATTTAAAGCCCCAATTTATCGTTTCTTAATAAATCAAATACCAATTTGATCGTAACTCCTAAGCCAATTTGCTCTAAAAAAAAAAAAGGCAAAAGTGAAGTAAAATGAAATAAGTAAACAAAATCAAGAGAAATAAAAAAAGAAGCCTGAATGTTTATAGTAAAAACTTGCTGTAAAATTAAATGAAATTGCTGGAAACCTATTAAAAAGACTACCGGAAAATAGGATAAATAACAAGTCTTTTACGAAGAACACTACAAATAGTAGAAAACTGCAGAGTTGCTACTGCATGTAGAGTTTTATGAGTCGAGTTCTGTGTTGATGGAGCTGATATCTAAAATCTTCCTGTTTTTTCTTTGTTCCAGCTCGACCGATTTAATTAAATTCAAATTGTTCTGGATTGATTAACTAGCTCATTGCCAGATATATTTGTCCTTCGCAGATTGTCCCATTGGGCTTATAACTCTACTCAGTCAACTTTAATTTTGGTGTAAACAATATCAAATTATACATCAATGTTAATTTTAGAAAGAACTTGTAGGGTCGCGGGTTGTAATCATCTAATTAAAAGTATAGCCCCAATTAATTTATTCAAATCCTCCCTTATTTTATTCCGCTTAATATTTATTTTGGTTCTGGTAGTTTTACTGGAATCAAAAGGTAAGCTGCACCACTATATATGTGTATACAAAAGTCGTCTCATACTAATATATTGAGTCTTTAAATGCTAATGCATAATTTGTAGGTACAGAGCAAAAGTCTACCCAACCCCACTTTTCTTTTAAAAGTAAATGAGAAATAATTATCCATAAAACGGTGAGTCAATACACAGTATGTTCATCGTAAATCAAATATAAGAATGAATATACAATATTATTATACACCTAAGGATAATAACTTATCAACGCTTCACAAAGATACACAGTGAATCGTAGATCTCAACAATTATCACAATAACGAATTTCTCACTTTATGTGGGTCCATTAATCAGAACAACCTCATCATTCACAAATCAATGGTAAATATATGTTACTGGATATATCCTCCACCAATCAGCAAGACACATATCATCATAACGTTGTTAAAGTCAAATACATCCTACACTGATTCATGACAAACCGCTTGCTTTTCTTAGATAGACACACCATTGGCTCTTGCCACATAACATCCCATCAAAAATCAATCACAGTATCATATCAGTTCATTATCACAAGTACCACCTACTCCTGCCAGGTCACATACCATCAAACACCTATATACCAATATCATGTCCATTCACCATTTCATATACCATTCATATTTTTTAAGTGATTTGAGTTTTAATTCTTTCGGATAATATGAGTTGCAACACTTCAAAATGTGAAAAATAAAATAAAAATTGAATACAGCACCCGTGCTCGAGAAGGCGCGTGCGCTGCCCCGTTAATAAAAAGGGCTCAAACGTAAGCAAAACTGACTTAAGCCCATTTCTCTCATTCCCACACTTCCAAGTTCGAAGAACTCTAGAAATCTGTACCTTCTCATTTTTGACCAGTAAATACTTGTTCTTACGTTTAAAACGAAGGTATATCCATGTTTGACGCGATAAAATGACATTAAATATGTTTTCTTCCAAAGAATTATGGACTTGTTGGATTGAAATGAAGAAATAGGCCATGAATTTGAATAATAATGTGAAATACTTGGAGTAAGCAAGTTTTCTACGTGGGTAGTTCTAAATATTGATCTCTACCTGTGAAAGAAGGATTATTTTGCTTTATTATTTGGATTCAGAAACTGAATTAGACTTGTATTCAAATCATTGCCGATGATGTCACAGTATATGGATGTTTGGTCGATTTGTGTAAACGGGGTAGTACTAATATTGAATTATTATGTTGTTATATTATTGTAAATTAAATAATACAAGTAGGAAATGGTTGGGTTCTTCTTCGAAAATGTACTTTCTTTACTACCGTGACAAGGTACATTCGTTTTGGATTCAAAACTAGTACTTGTATTGTGAAGAAATTTTATGTGAAATAAACTTACAAATATAATTTGGTGTATGAATATAAACATCATAACCACGACGAATGGACGCTCAACATGAGTATTTAATTATGCAGACGCTCAACATGAGTACTTAGTTATGCGACGATGATACTCCCCACCACATGATCTTAATTCTAACCAATCAATTATCCAGTTTGTCGTATCCGTTGAGTGTTTGGTGGAGTGGTAAGTCTGCGATCAAATTATCATGTATTAGATCATCCCTGTATCAATACTTCTTTGGTGAGCATGTCGCATGAATAAGGTTGTCTAGTGGCTAATTTGGTTTCCACATTACTACCTTAAGCCAGTGGTTGACCTAACACATACCGAAGAGTAAAAGGTACAGATTCCCACAAACAAAAAAATAAATTATAATCCATTCTCATGTAATCCGTTTAATCCACATATTTAAGTTAAGTGGACAATATAAATGTTAAGGCAAAACTACCATATCATGGGTCATATTTCGTGAGACGGATCACAACATGAAAAATATTATTTTTTATGTTAAAAATATTACTTTAAATCATAAATATAACCTATGATAAAATATTTAATTTTATTTCAAAAGTATATTTCTAATATTGACAAGACCAATAAAAAAATTATTTTTATGCCAAAAAAGTACACTTTTCATACTATAAGTATTACTGAATGAACTTGGTCGATCAGTCTTATATATATAAACACGTGACATCGTCTCACAAGAGAGTTATTCGAATGTTAATAGGTCGAATTTGCTAGGACGCAAGATTCAAATCTGATCCCACAAATATTACCATATCGGGACCTCGAGGTAAGAGACATCTAAGTGCGCCACCTCGGGTACTTATAGTGACCTTCCACCACTACTCGGTCCTCGAGGTAATTTCACCTTTGAGCATGTCACATCGGGATAGAAAGGACCGAGCACTCCTTATGGTTTCCAGCCAACGCGACCCTAAGAACGCTCTATAGGTACCCGTAACCAACCGTGGGCGGTACCTCCAGGTCACCTCGGGAGACGAGGTATGACGAATCATCGTCGTTCAGCTTAACTACACGGCCTCGAGGTAAGAGTTCCGACATTGATAAACGTCCCATCACAACCACTTGGCCCACTTGCCTAGCACTTATTAGACCTGACAAAATCTACAAATCTCATACCTGCATATGATTATTCTTATGACGTGCACGCAACGTGTGTAGAGCCCATTACAGCTCATGATTACTGAGGTAACAGGCACGAAACCGCTTGACCCCTCCTATAAATACCCAGGTATCTCTCAGCTTATATTCATTCAGCAGACTCATACATTCTCTGTACTATATACTCTTACTTCATCTCGATCACTAGAGCCGACGTAAGTATCAGAGGGCCTTTGTTGGGATAACTCCGACGTTCTCTGACCAGTATCTGTGGTTGCAGATCATTTATGGGAAGACATACAGCTCTGCTCAAGCCTGCTCATCCCCGATGACAGATCTCCTGACCTGTTCACTAATTTTCCTCGAGCTATATTGTTCCGAGACCCAAACCTGGTAATACCTCGTTGCAGCAGAGATCCCGACCTCTAACGTGATGGTCTGACGTGGTGGTAGCTCATTGGCTAGAGAAAAATTCGGTTACATCAATTGCCTCCATCTGTGGGAAACGAAAAAAGTATAAAAAAGGAATAAACCACCCAAAAGGACTAGATTCCAGGAGGCAGGAGATAACAACAGTAACAATGCTGAGAACTCATCCCTAGGATCGAGCATGAGGGCCTTGCAGCAGCCTGAACTGCTCAATTAGTGGCTGAAAATAGAACAAGTCATAGCTCAACGATCGAAGGTCGATCCTCCCCCTCTACACGAACCTTCCCCGAAAATAAAGATGTATTAGTAAGAGGCTAATGCACTGGAACATCGTTCAACAACAAAAAAAATGCTAAACTTAGGTCAGTTTTATTCTGTTATGCAAATAATTTACTTATTGAAAGATTGTCTTTTGGCACAAGTAGGCATGATCAAAAGATGATCTTTCTGCATTCATCTAACGCCTCGAGTTACAGCCTTATTTGAATATTATTAGAGCAAATCTATAAGTCCGACCAGCTTGGTACACTAATCCCGACCAGCTCGATACACTAAGCCCGACCAGCTCGACCCCATAAGCGCAGCTCTCATGGGCACATAGCCTGACCAGCTCGACACTATAAGCTCAACTATCGTTGGCACAAAGCCCGATCATCTCGGTACACTAAGTCGATTAGCTCGGCACCATAATCTCGACCAGCTCGGCACATTAAGCCTGATCCGCTTGGCACACTAAGCCCGACCTTCTCGGCACGAAAAGTCCACTTCTTCTGTACAACATCTCGGATAGCAGCTCTATCCAAGTACGATCAAAAGATCAACTAGCTCGGTACGAAGAGGCCGCTTCTTATTGACAACAGCTCGGGTAGCCAACCTATCCAAAATCAACTTGCTTGGCCATTAAAAACGTGGCTAGAGAGTTTCCTCGACCGCTTACTTACAAATACGCTAAGCTAGTTCAGACCTCTCATCGGTAGAAGCACTACTTGATTGCGAGAAAAAGATTAACTCGTTCAATGACTTGCTCAGATAAGGTATCATTCTCTAATTCTTGGTAATTTTTACTACAACATTTTTAAGAAAGCTCGAGTTGTTTCAAGAATTATACTCACACTTAATAGCTATTGTTGAGCTAGTCCAACGTGATCATTTTCAGTCTTGAGTTTCTGGAGTGTATGCTAAGGTTATCCCGTTTCGTACTTAGTTATTTTTTGGAAAAGTTTTGCTCAACTGTGCATCGACATCAGTTATCGAGAAAAACAGACAAGAAAGAAAAGAACATTTCATTAATATCATTACAATTACAAAAAATCAAGTACAAGATGGGGAGGTCGGACTTGCGGCTTCAGGCCTCGGGGTGTCTCCCTTGGTCACTTCACCCTCTTCAGTCATGTCCTCCAAGGTCTGCATCACATCAATAAATGAGACCCGGTGCTCCTCCTCTGAGTAGTCATGAGCCCTAAATTGGGCTAAACAACTATTGAAGTCATACTCGAAGTAGACACAGGCCTTCTCCGTGCACAGAGTCTCGAGCCTTCCAGAGATCTTGACCTCTTCCTTCAAATTTTGCACCTCGGAGCGGAAGCCCTGAACCTCTTCCTTCGGTTGTTGAATCTCGGCTTCAAGGACTGCACCTGAGCTCGAGAAGCAACTGCTGCTTCTCCTCGTCCCGTTGTCCGCACAACTCCTCGAACTACTCCATTAGCTGGTCATGGCGGTTCAACATGCCATCCATGGGAAGACAAGTCAAGATGACCTCATCATGTGTCGGGACAGATGGTTTAATGCCTCGCCTCTCCAGACCAGTGTCTATGAAAGTTAAAGAGTTAGCCCGAATGCCAGCACATTTAATCACAAGACCAGAAATAATTGAGTACCTGCATATAATGGAGGCCCACGACTTTTAGAATGACTACATCAGGAGTTCTCCACACAAATTCAAGGTATTTTTTGGAATTAAATGTCGTAGAAACTCCGACGAGATAGGGTCTGATGGAGCAACCACGAACGAGACCTCAGAAAAATTAAGGGTGTGAGACCTGAAAAGTTAATTAAGATTAATTATTGGATTAATCGGATTTTAGAGATTTCTGGTGGTTCGAATCTCTGTTTGGGAGTTTGGTTGGTATTTTCGGGTCAGATTTCACATTTTAAGAAATTCTGAAAGATTTTGTATTTTTGAGTAGAGATCTGGTTGTGAGATCTAGTTTTGTGGTGAGAGCTGGTCGGTGGTGAATCCAGTCGCAACGTTTAATTGGTAGCACGAGAATTCGATACGCTGTCGTTTTTATGAAGTCTGGATGCATTGTGTTAAGTGAAGTCTGGTAGCGTGTCCAGCCGCTGCTTTATCTTGTTTGTTAAGGGCAAAACGGTAGCGTTTTGATAAGTTGGTGCGACGCCGTTTTGAGTGTTGCGTCTGGTACCAGCTACGAGAGATCTGTTCGCGCGTGTGTCGTCTGGTGTTATCGCTGGAAGCAGACGTCAACGCCAGTCAACGCTCCTGTAGCTTGCGTCTGGTTATCCAGCTGAGAGCAGATGTCAACGATGGTCAACTCTACTGTAGCTTGCGACTGCTTGTACGCGAGAGTTAGCGACCGGATGTGATGACGTAGGCTATACGACGCCGTTTTATGTAAGTTGGAACGCAGCGTTTTGATGCAAAGTCTGGTACCAGCTTTTGGTTTGTGGAGCATCTAGTCGTTGGGTTGTCCAGCTTTTGGGGATTTTGGTAGAGCGTCGTCTGGTTTTGTTGGTGGAATTGTTTAACCAGATTTCAGCCGTTGCGAGATATAAATATAGGAAGACTTGGTCTTCGATTTGAGATACCAGATCCCATACTTAACGAAATATTCTCTCGATTGTCGACCTCTGTTCTTCGAACCCTAGTACTGTTCACCGTGAGTTTCTCCGACGATTTTCCGTTGTTTCCGACCATCGTTTTGGGCGTTTGAGGTAGCGTTGGACTCCTCTCGAAAAGCTCTTTCATCCTATACTCGTTTTGGAGGCTGTTGTGGGTTGGAGCAGAAGCACGAAGTTGCTGGTTTAGCTCGTGCATTTCGTAGTTCAGGTAGAACTTCGTTTATTCGATGAGATCTTGTTCCTAGCCTAGAATTGAGCTTCCTGTTGAGTTGTTGTGTAGGATGATAGCTGGTTGAGTGTGTGTAACTCCCAGCGTGCTTTCTGTATATTAGCGTCCCTGTGATTTATGCCCTGTGTGCTTCGACAGGTTGAAATTCAGATTTCTCGGACCTTTGCTTGTAGTAATTGTTGCATAGAGAGTATAAGGTACGGATTTGAGCTTGATGTAGCTTGGAATTGGCATGAGATTTAATGTGAGGCTGCTGGGATGTTTCGGTGAACATGACTGTGTGTTGCTTGCTGAGCATTTGTGTTTATGTTAGCTGTTTTATTGATGTGTATACACGCATTGTTCACGCATTGTTTCAGATCCCTCGTGTAATGTATCTTGCAGCTTCGTATCTTGTATATTGCTGTTGTTTCTTACCAGGATGCGAGGGCGAGCGGCAATACCGCACTCTCATCTCCGTGCTGGGATCTGTTAGCCGCCATGCGCCGAGTGGTTAACTACCATAGTTCATGGGCGAGGCAACGGCAGGTTGAGTTGTTGATGCATCTGGTATTTGGGTGTAATGTCAAGGCGAGTGACTCATTACCACACTTTGAACACACCCCGTGGCCACAGATTGTTGCTGATCTTGTGGAGCTATGTTTGAGTTCCTTGGCTCCCTCTTCGGTTGTAGCCTCCAGCTGTTATCCGGTGTCTCATGCATAGCATCTGCATTTTATCTTATGCATTTTGCTTTAGCTGTTTCAGTTGCTCTCCGTACTGGGGTTTATCCCCATGTCCCTCTGGGGCTTGGTTGTTTTTCCTTGCTTGTGTTGTTTTCAAGGAATCCAGGTTTTACAGCTGGTCATGGTTTTAACCCAGCTGGTGGTGCCCCAGGAGGTGGTTAGAGTATCCCAGTTGCGTATAGAATATTTATATGTATCAGTGCAGTTAGCCAGGGGGATGCCCTGTGCTTCGTTGTTGTATCCAGTGGTTGGAGTCTGATACTTGTGTTTTTATGCTATATTGTATTGTTATGGTTTGTAAAGATTTGTTGTTTTGTTGGTTTCGAGAACTAGGATATATTTTGAGTATCGTGGTATTTTAAATTATATGGTTTTAAACCGTCAGGCCAAAAAGAAAATTTACCCGCTTTTTAATAGCTTCCGCTTGTATTTGTATGTTTTTACTCTGTTATGAGCACGAGGCCTGACATTTTTGGTATCAGAGCTTAAGCTGGGATAAGCTCGATTTCTTTGATCACATGTGCTTGGTTATGTGACTACGTGCTGCATATTTCTGTGTTATATGCTATCTATGCTGTATCTGTTCTGTTTTGCATGATCCTGTTGAGTGTTTTCGTAGATGCCGCCTAGACGTCGTGGTAGAGGTAGGGGGCAGTTTGAGGAATCGGCAGGACAGAATGAGGATCGGCGTAGCGCTCCTAGTCGTACTCGTAGTAGGCATGATGAGGAGGAGGAAGTTGGTGAATTGCCTCCCCCGGTGGAGCGGATGGACGTGGTGATAGCACGGTTTCAGCGGATGAACCCTCCAGTCTTTAATGGTGACGAGTCCAGTGAGGATGCAGACTCGTGACTCCGGAATATCATGATCGGGTGCAGTATGATGATGATCTTCGGCTGAGTTTAGTGACCCTCTTGCTTAGGAAGGTTGCAGAGCGCTGGTGGTGAGGCGCTTCGAGTACCTTGTTGGAGATCGATGTTGGGATCTCTTGGGATAGTTTCTGCACTACTTTCCGACAGGAGTATGTACCCGAGTCCTATGTGAACGCCCGGGAGCGGGAGTTCGATCATTTGGAGCAGGGCTCCATGACTGTTAGGGAGTATGCTCGTCAGTTTTCTTCTCTGTTGGCGTACGTTCCCCATGTTTCTGGCCGGGAGAGGTGTTGGGGATCCGGATCCGCCCCCCGGCGAGGCAGCGGAAGAACATAGAATAAACATCCGGGAGACGATCAATACGAAAAAACAATAACAGTTTATCAACATACATAGGGGGTTCAAAACCACTACCTTGCTGGCACTTGTGCCTGGCTCCAACCGTTGTTACAATAACGTCGGCTCTTCTCGGTAGATTGCGGTAGATATAGCCAATTCGGTCCACGACCAGAACCGAGACTCCTTCGTCAGCCTGCACTAGAAGCACTGACGAATTCTGCACGAACGGATTCTCCTCGTCGAGTTGGCCGGAAACAACTTTCCGGTGAGAGAAGCGGCGGCGTCGGCGGCGACGATCGGCGGCGGCGGCGGTGGCTTATGAGAGGAAGGGGCGGCGGCCAACAAGCACTAGGGTTAGGGTTTTGAGTGAGTTAATGATCAAGTATTTACAATGAAGTTATTAAGTCTAATTAAATAGACTTAATGATGGAGTTGGACCGGCCCAACGGGCCCGGGTCCGAATGACGATATCCATCACTGCGACTTCATCGTAACTCCGATCGCCGATCAGATCAGACTGATCGACTCAGTTTCCAAACTGAATGTTATGATGCAAAAAACCATTTTTCAGAACCCCAGTGCAAAATGACCGTTTTGCCCCTCAACAACGGGAAACCCCGGTTTGACCCCTGTTGACTTTTAGGAAGTCGCATTCCCAAAATCATCTTCTCGTGCTCAACACATTTAGCTGAGTATCCGTGCGGGAATCTCGAATCTAGTACTTGTGTGACCCTCAATGGTTCAGGGATACAGCTAGCTGTGGGCCCACAACCATTGTGGCTCCGGAATCACAATTCCGGACCTGCCCAATGGATCATGGTAAAGCGTCTAGCAACATCGCCCATTGATCCCCTAGGTATCACTGATAGTGCCTGCAAGAACCAGTTGGTCGTGGTTAGCGTACAGTACGGTCCTTTCAATCCATATATCCCGATCAGATCAACGATCATTGGTAAATCGAGAGTCGCTATAGATCCGATAGCTATGCATACATCTTGGAGATCAAATAGTGACATCGCGAGTGTAACTAGGTAAACACATTTACCTAAAACACTTCTAGTACTCTGGCCAGAGATTTATACACTATTATCCCCTCAGATAGCATAGGATATCCACGCATGTCTGCGAGCGGTGAATCCTCGACAACGATGCATCGACTCCTACATGCATCGGGGTCTCACCCAATCCCGACGCCTTATGACCCCAAGTGAGTCGGCAAACGGGTCAAAGTGGGACGCCTATCATGTAGAGTCTCAATGACGTTTCGAGTCGTGAGGACTAATCAGTACAACCAAGACCTCGGACTTATCCACTCGACAAATGGTAACCACTTGGAAAGTCCGAACGAGGGTAGTTCGATAGATCACCAGGTCACTATC
>KQ992423.1:144301-180342 GCA_001598015.1 Dorcoceras hygrometricum | reverse complement strand
ATCCGGCTTAAGCGGCCGGCAAGCAGCGCAACGTTTACGCTGGAGAGTGGCCGGCCAAGCGCGACAACCGCGCATGCGTCGAGCGCGGAGGGGCGCCGCCTTGCGACAACCCGTGGCGCAATCGTGCGCAACCCAGCGGCCGATTCTCGTGCGTTAGGCAGCGCCAATGGTCCGGCCACCGTGCGTGAAGGAGGCGCCCAGCGCCACCCAAACATCAGCGCAACGATTGCGCTGGACAAGGCCAGCGTTGCGCGGCCAGCGCGCAAGTCGCGCGCACTCATGCGCGCAAGAGAGGGGGGCGCCACTGCACACTGCGGCGGATCGGCGGCCGTATCAAAGATTTTGATTTTTCCGATCTGAAATTTGAGACTTTAGATACAATAAGGCAATAATTGTATTGATCAGATCCGAGAACCTTGGCTCTGATACCACTGTTGGGGAACCACGACGGATCCGGATCACGCCTCCCGGCGAGGCAGCGGAAGAACAAAAATTTGGCCGGGAGACGATCAATACAATTCAAATCAAACGAGCAAGCTATGACATTCATAGGGCGTTTAGATGACTACCTTGCTGGTAACTCGTGCCTGGCTCCGACCAGTTTCTCGAGGAAACCGGCACTTCACGGTAGATGGCGATAGACTACGTCAATCAGGTCCACGACCGGATGCGAGACTCCTTCGTCAGCCTGCACTAAAAGGCCTGACAAGATTGGCGCGGACGGATTCTCCTCGTCAAGTTGGCCGGAATAATTTTCGGGCGACACAAGGCGGCGGCGGCGGCGGCGGAGGCTAATGAGAGGAGGGAAGGGGCGGCGGCCAAGCTTAGGTTTAGGGTTTGTGTAGTAGTCTAGTGTATGATGATTTAGTTCTAAGTCTACCTTAAGTAGACTTAATGATGGATTTGGATCCGGCCCAACGGGCCCGGGTCCAACGGATGAACATTCCGTTCATCTCCATCACCGAGACTTCATCGTAACTCCGATCGCCGATCAGATCGGACCGATCGACTCAGTTTCCAAAACAGAATACTATGATCTGAAAAACCATTTTTCAGAACTCCAGTGCAAAATGACCGTTTTGCCCCTCAACAGCGGGAAATCACGATTTGACCCCTGTTGACTTTTAGGAAGTCGCACTCCCCAAAATCCTCTTCTCATGCTCAACACATTGAGCTGAGTATCCGTGCAGGAATCTCGAATACAGTACTTGTCAGACCCTCAATGGTTCAGGGATACAGCTAGCCGTGGGCCCACAACCATTGTGGCTCCGGAATCACAATTCCGGACTTGCCCAACGGATCATGGTAAGAGCGTCTAGCAACATCGCCCCATGATCCCCTAGGTATCACTGATAGTGCCTGCAAGAACCAGTTGGTCGTGGTTAGCGTACAGTACGGTCCTTTCAATCCATATATCCCGATCAGATCAACGACCATTGGTAAATCGAGGGTCGCTATAGATCCGATAGCTATGCATACATCTTGGAGATCGAATAGTGACATCACGAGTGTAACTAGGTAAACACATTTACCTAAAACACTTCTAGTGCTCTGGCCAGAGATTTATACACTATTATCCCCTCAGATAGCATAGGATATCAACGCATGTCTGCGAGCGGTGAATCCTCGACAACGATGCATCGACTCCTACATGCATCGGGGTCTCACCCAATCCCGACGCCTTATGACCCCAAGTGAGTCGGCAAACGGATCAAAGTGAGACGCCTATCATGTAGAGTCTCAATGACGTTTCGAGTCGTGAGGACTAATCAGTACAACCAAGACCTCGGACTTATCCACTCGACAAATGGTAACCACTTGGAAAGTCCGAACGAGGGTAGTTCGATAGATCACCAGGTCACTATCTATCTGCATGCTCAGAACATCACAATGTTCCCTACCAATGAAACGTGGTACTTTGCATCACAGATACTAGTCTCGAACTCGGGCGGCCTTATCCTCATTTTGACGGTCCAATCGACTAGGAACATGTTCAGAATACACAGCGACTATTAGATGTGTTTCATGATAGCCGTCATACCCACTATCACATCTAACATACGCTTTAGTGCATTCTAGGTCTTTACTCAACACAATTGTAAATCATTACACACATAATGAAAGTAAAGAACGCCATATAAAAGAATGCGAATATCATATATAAAGACTGTTTCATACAAGAGTCTATAAACCCACACGCCACAAGTTGGCTAGTTGGGCATCTACTCTAACACATAGAAGTTCAGCTTTTGGTTTAAGAACCAGATTTCAGACTTAACCATGAACACAAACACGAACACGAAGGTTTCCTTAGTCTGAATAAATCAAAAGATCTCAAGAAATCTTTGGAAAGCAATCGAATAAGCTACTTGTAAACTACTTCGAAGAAAATCTTTAGAATTCTCAAGAACTAACTGGAAGAATATCATCAAACAGTTTCTAAAATCTTTCTGAATCAAAAGCCAATAAACATGTACTTCTTCATAAAAACAGAACATGAACTTTCTTTTATTTGAAGAACAACCGTGGCTATCTTCAAATCTTTAAACAGCATGAAAACATGCAAACAGAACTGAATATATGCTTTCATGAGTGTAGCAAGAAACAGAGTTTACTTGCTTGTATTCTGCAACACAATCACAGTAGAAATCCGGCAATCACGTACGCTCCGCTTGTCTCTTCGAAAAGCTTTGAAAGGTTTTGCTCAGTTTCTTCACAGAGAGCACCACTTGCTTTTTGGAAAGTGTTTTGATTTGTAAATAATGATGCATGATGTGGCTAACATCCTATATATATGAATTAAAATGCCTAAGGAAGAAACACGTTTAATATATGCCAAAATCTTTTAAAATTGCTACTCCACTTAAATGTGAAATTTGATGATTTGAACCGAGCTATTTTATTTAAAAAGAAGGATTCAATTGGCTTGTATGGATCGACCAAACAACCCCTGCAATTGCATTCTTAAATCTGGAAATCATTCAATTAAAGCAGGAACTGATTATCGCATATAGCTCAAATCTGAAATTCAACTTGATGCATAAACGAAGGCTGAATTCACATATTATCAATTCTAGAATTCAACCGAAATAAAAGTTGAATAAAATGGCATTTCAATTTAATCTCTAAAATTTTATAATTTTCTAATTGTGGCAAAAAAAATGTCTGGGCGTTACAATTGAGTACTATATGATAGGCGTAAGCTTGACGGTACGTGATCTGGCCTGTTGCTGAGAACTGTGCTGTTGTGCACAGTGTAAGCTGGTCCATACTGTGAGATTGGAAGTGAGCTGGCTTAACTCTTGCGCTGGATGGAGCGAGATCTGTTTACGCAAGAATGAAGAAGCACGCAAAAGTTGAACTAAGTGCAAGGACAGAATCACACGTAGGAATTGATTGAAGCACTCTAAGCTGAATTGGTCATCGAAAGCTGCTCCAAGTATGTGACCTATGATCCGATCTTACTGTGATGAGTGGTTTCGTATAATCAGCTCAGAGGCAAGCTGATTTGATTTTAGGATGCTAAGGTCTGCAATATGAATGGAGCATACACGAGCTGGTCTGAGTACCTGAGATGATCTATGAAAGAGTTAACCAGGATGACCGGGAGGCTGAATAGCTCAGTTTCGATACCAGCTAAGAGTGAACACCAGATGAGGTGCGCACTGGTTTGGTGATACACGAGCTGATCAGAGCTGACTGGTGTGCGTGCTGACCTGCATAGCCAGTACTGGTTCCACGATCTGACTTGAGCTATGTACCCGAACTGATTTGAGCTGAGCAGTCCGCAAGCTGAGAGCTGAATTGAAGGTGCATGCTGAATTACTTGCCTAATCTGATACAATATAAATGCCTGAGCTGGTCCGAACATAATGTAGTTCAGATTCCACGAACACAAGGTGTAGATGTTGACCACCTACCTCCCTACTACCAGACTTATCTCCTGAAGATATTCCTAGAGTCAGGCTTAACATTTACATGTGTCAAATCATGCGTCTCACTGAGGATGGTGCATCCTTATCTTCACAAGTTCCAACCCTGATATTTTCTGCCAAGCGGTGGTATTACTATTTATAGCTTATCGGGTACTTTGACTGAACAAAGTTGCTGAAATACCTTAGAAGAACGAGAAGGATCATCGGAACACAGAATCTGCACAACAACCAAACGAAGAAGACATAGGAAACCTGCGGAAGCTCTGCTGTTCATTCCGCAGCTGACAACAGAAGTACCGTAAGCTTTGAATTATCAGGTATAATCTGATATGATTCACGATGGGAATGAATACTCAAGAGAGCTGAAATGATCGAGTTTCCCTGAAAGCACATACGTATTTGTCTTCTTGATTTTATGTGCGAGACTTGATGATGATGACGTGATTTAGTGATTGACTGCCGAATGAGCAGTCTGAGATTTCCTGATTTTGTGATTCCTTTAATTGAGTATTATGTAATCTGTATGAGCTTTATTATTGAGGGTGAATACTAACATGCTTGCATTCATCTTGAACATCTTGAGCTTGGAACCGAAGAACAGATGTCACTACGAAAGACGTTTGGGGAGCTATAGCTGAGTCACGAGGGAGGTTTGAGTTAATCCTAAGCTGGAATGCTCACTGTAGTTGCTCCAAAGTCAGGGGATTGAGACGCCGAACACCACCCCGAATGGGTGAGTAGGTTGTTGTTTAGAGATCTTGTCCCGGGATCCCAAAACCTTCGAGATTTTTGTTGATGAGATTCGACAGACCTTGTTCTTGAACCATGCATTTCATTCATGATATTCTGTTGCCTGTTGTATCGATTATGCTGAGTTATAATGCTCACCAGAGTTATGGCTGTTGTTATGTTTTGTATGTGTGCAGTCTCACCAGAGTTTATGGCTGTTGTTATGTTTTGTATGTGTGCATGACAACAGGTGGGGCGAGAGCTGGACTCACTAAACGGGTAGTGAAAGATTACGTATGACTGATGAGAGAAGGTGGCATGCTGTAGCTTACTTTGCTTAGACTTGATAAGAACCGAGTAGTAGTAACAGTTTGATGTATCTGGCTTTTTGTATCTAAACTGTACCGATTTTGTAGCAGTTTGTATCGACGCTCGTAATAGACAGTAACCCTGTTGTGTATAAAGTTATGTTAAAAACTATACCTGAACTACGGCTTCATAGTCACTAGACATACCTGTGAATAGAGGTTCACAGCTCAGCTTTGACATAAACCGGAAATCATTTGGTACCAGTTTGTAATGGTTCTGTTTTGTTAATAACATCTTGTAACCGTTCTGTTCTTAAAACCTATACCAAGTTTATCTGTCCAAACCCAGCTCTAGAAAGACCGAAAATGGTGCTAACAGTTTGTCAAGTTTCTAGTTTAAAAACTATACCTGAGCTGTTGTTGACAGCAAGCTGCGTGTTGACAATACCGAGACGTGATTATTTACAGATTTTAACATGTTGTAATCTGCGTCAACACCAAAACAAAACAAAAACTAAAATTTCTATAAACTGTTGAGTCTATTTAAGTCGAATAATTAACTTAACTGAATGATGTTTAGTGGTTAATTACCCTCTAAGAATTGATTTGAACCGAGGCTTCACATCAACCGTCTGATCTCCTTGACAACGAAAGGTTCCGTCATGCCGGGAATCCTAAGCGTCGCCTCGAATACCGAGCAAGGCGTTTTTTTTTTTACCGTCCGGTTCAAGTTTAATCAACGACCATGGTATGAGTTTACAAGTATCATGGTTTCTCAGAAACACATTCCCGGCCCTGGGTCCCGACCACTACTCCACGTAGTCCTAAACTTAAATTCTTCATTTAGGACCTATTGGGGTGATACTCTTGATACCACAAATATTTACCACCTCGGGAACTCGAGGTAAGAGCACATCTAAGTGTGCCACCTTGAGTACTTATAGTGACCTTCCGCCAACAGGTCACCTCGGTCCTCGAGGTCATTTCACCTTTGAGCATGTCACATCCGGAAGAGAAGACTGAGCAAGTCCGAGCACTCCTTACGGTTTCCAGCCAACGCGACCCTAATAACGCTCTATAGGTACCCACGACCAATTGTGGGAGGTACCTCCAGGCCACCTAAGGACTCGAGGTATGATGAATGGTCACGTTCAGCTTAACTACGGGGCCTCGATGTAAGAGGTCCGACATTGATAAACGTCCTATCACACCACTTGGACCACTTGCCTAGCACATGATTAGACCTGGCAAAATCTGCAAAAACCCATACATGCGTATGATTATTCTTGTGGCGTGCACGTAATGTCTGTAGAGCCCATTCCAGCTCATATTACTGATGTAACAGGCACGCAACCGCTTGGCCCCTCCTATAAATACCCACGTATTTCTCAGCTTACGTTCATTCAGCAGACTCATACATTCTCTGCATTATGTACTCTTATTTCATCTCGATCACTCGAGCTGACTTAAACATCAGAGGGTCTTCGTCAAAATAACTCCCGACACTCTCTGATCAGTGTCTGTAGTTGCAGGTCATTTAGGGAAGACGTCCAGCTCTGCTCAAGCCTGCTCATCCCCCGAGGACAGATCTCCCGATCTGTTCACCTCATTTCCTCGAGCTATATTGTCCCGAGGCCCAGACCCGGTAATACCTCGTTGCAACAGAGATCCCGACCTCCCGACGTGATGGTCCGACGTGGTAATAGCTCATTGGTTGGGTCAAAAATCGATTATATCAAAATTAGAAAATTTTGAAGGACCCACACTCACCTTAAGACCTCAATCCATTTAAACCTTATCCTGGATCACTCGTATTCATCCGAATGGTTAATGAGTTAAACCCCATTGGACCAGTTAAACAATATTTATTAAACTAATTTCTACATAATTTGAATTTTATATCCAATATAATTAGGTTAAAATTACAGAAAAGTTTGTCACCAGAAAAATTTTGAACTTCACACCAAGCCTGCCGAGATCGTCGATTTCTGATCTTAAACTTGGAACCTTAATAGGGCCTGAACTATGAATCGTGGGCGATTTTAGTATTGGTTTCAGCAGATGGTATTGTTTAAGGTTCCAAACGGGAAACCCATAATCTTGGAATCATGTACGCGTCCCTTTCTGAGGCCAAATCCTTGTGAATTGGTTGGCGAACTCAGTTGCATTTTACATTAATTTTACAAGACAACTACAGAAGTATTGAATTTAGGCCTGTGCATATCACCTGCTAGTTATTTTTCCCATGGAGTAATCACAATAAAACCACCACCTGAAGTTCTCGGATAATAAATGTAACAAAAATCAACATCAACTTTTTTGCATCAATCAGCAAAACCGACCAACAATTACTCACAGCCGACACTTCTTGCATCTACATCACGGGATCCTGGATAAAAGATGAACGGCCTGAATCTTTGGATTTGACTCGAAAGTTAGTCGAGCTGCTTTGTCCAGTCAAAAGGTTCCCAGTCCCTAGCGAAACTAGCGACAGCTTGCTTTTGCTTTTCCAGAGACTCGTGCCTCCAACGTCGATGCATATCTTCTGCTGGCAATTGTAACATGCCTCTTAATACATCGAGGCCAAAGCTACTTTTGAAGCCTTTTTCATCATCAATAACGTGAACGAATCCCTTGTCGAGGCCGAATTCAACATGAAAATAAGGGAAATTCTTGGGAATTGAATTTCGTAGACCTTTTACACTCGTGTCGATGAGCTTTTTCGCGTTGTGTTGGCTCCATTCATCTTCAGCTTCATCAATTGCCTGCAATAAACTTATCTTAAGAAACAAGAATCTACAGGAATAACATTTCTGCTATGTCCTTAAGGAGTATAATTTTCAACAAAATTATACAGTAAAAAGACTGGGGACAAAATCTTAGGAAATGATCTTCTTAATATTATAGCTTTCACAAAAGTTCTTGCCAGATGAGCTGACCTTCTTGAAGTAAACAGGTGCCTGCTTTGCAATTTCTCGAGGCAAAGGTACACAGTCTACCAAACAGTGGCGCCTTTGAGATGACAAACCCAATACAGTCTCAAGGAAAACAACATCTCTTTCCTGCTTTGAGAACATCATTATCAAGCATTTCTTGAAGTTTCGAATTTCATCCCACACGTTATCATCAACAGCTCTTGTCGAAGATTCATGCTGCAAACAAGAGAATGCCGAAAAGCACCAATTTAAGTCATCACCTTTTATCACCAAACAATAGAACATGTAACCTTATCATTTCTTAGGTAAAAGAAGGGTTAAGTACATGCTATATTGTGATTTATAGTCAAAGGAGAAAGCAACTCGAGACATGATACAGTATTTTGATAAACATAACACTAATGACATCCTTCAACATTTGTTGAAGTGTATTTGAAGTCCTCCTGACCTTCTGCATGTGCAAACAATATCTGAGAATGAAGTCAACAGATACAGATCACAAAAGAAAGAAGAGACCAAGGCTTTACACAAGCAAAATTTGCACTAAAGCGACAATATCTTGGGACAGGTCAGAAGACTCGGAACTCAATTAATATAATTATATATCATGTTTAACACTTTTCATCCCAACGAAAGACAAAAAGAACATGTGATTTTTTTACAAACAGACAAATTTACCTGCAAGGTTACGATGTAACAATGGCCCATGGCAATAGGTTGCATTTGAGGCAGTGTTAAGTAGGTTAAGTTTGCAATGGCAATAGCCAAATGTTTGGGTCTTGTTGGGTTGTCAAAACAGAATTGGCAGCGATCCTGTTGAGTCATGAAGCGCTTTGCAGAATTAGTTAGCTCGGAGGATTTACGGTTTTCACCCCTTCCTTTCTTCCAAGCCTTTGTCCCAGGACCATCATCGTAATCATATTCATCATCTGCCTGACTGGATATGCTGTACCGATGATTATGCATTATATTTTTAGCTAGATTTAAATCAG
The DNA here is from genome assembly GCA_001598015.1 of Dorcoceras hygrometricum. NCBI lineage: Eukaryota > Viridiplantae > Streptophyta > Magnoliopsida > Lamiales > Gesneriaceae > Dorcoceras > Dorcoceras hygrometricum. The sequence continues at coordinate 171,442 of KQ992423.1, read as the reverse complement.
CATCCTCGTCTTTCTTCTTTTGCCTCGACGAGGCATCGTGCACGATATACCTAAACATATAAACAGGAGGAGAGAAGACGATAAGAGGTTGGGTAACAAAATATAAGACAAGAAAATTAGCCTTTATGGGAAGGTACAGCACCTGCTTGTGGTTCCATCAATTCGCATTTTACTAGACGAATTATCAGTATCATGCTTCTCTTTCATCTTCTCAGCTTCTTTCTGATTAAGAATGAAAATAGAAACAGATTAGATTGCTTAACAAGAGGAAGTATCAGCTCAGATGCAACAGATTAGATTGCTTAACGAGAGGAAGTATCTGCTCAGACGCTTAGTAAATGGAAACCTAGAGTAACTGCATTTTTAACCAGATTCTAGAAATCGCATCAAGTTTTCTTGAAAATGAGAGGATGCAAACACTAGCAAGCTCCATCAGTTACTGACATTTTTGTTTTGTCTATTGCAAAGGCCTATGCACGATATGCACCCTTGTATTAATTTCCAAAGAAATGAAACAGCAGTTGATTTATATAAGATACGCTAGGGAACATATATTTATTGTCCAAGAAAAAGTAACAACTACGACGGACGGACATAGTTACATGACAAGATGTGATGGCAGAGACAAAAATGTTCTCGATTAGGGAAGCGACACAGCAATGACATGATATATGTTATACTTTATTTACATATTTATTATAAACAAAATTGAATCAACAATTTATTTTAATTGGCTAAAGAAAGAAATAATTTGAAAAATAGAAGCATCAGTACTTGGATCAAACTAAATAATGCCATTATCTCATACTACATATTCAATTTTTCCAAAAAAAAAAACCTACATATTGGAAGAAGCCATTGAATACTAATTTTGAAATTGTTTATAGCCAACAGATGCAATATAATTACAGAAACCCCTAGTGTTTTCACATCCTTCAGCGTAACATTTCTTCCTTACTCTGCCACAAAAGCCGGAACTATACAACTACATTCACCAACCAAAAGCAAGATCGTTGAGAAAATTCATCTTCTACTTTCCTTCATTAATGTGGCATATATTCGAGATGTCTTCTCTAAGGAAGACAGAGTTATCAAAAGTTAAATGCATTGATAAGTGAATTAGGTTTCCATTTTCCGTTCTCAGTTCCGTTTCCTTTTCTTTGGAATTTATTTGAAATGATAGTTCAGCCAAGCCCTATCCTTGTCCAACCTGTGTCAACATAGACCAGAAAACAGCTGTCTGCTTATCCTAGAGCAACATCCAGCTTTAACCAAGCACATGAATATCTAGAATCTGTAGGGATAGGAAATACTGGAAATACTGGAAAATTATCTAAAATGCACATAACTCTTTCCAAAGCGAATTCGCCAATTAAATGGATATAAAAATGTGCATCCCATTATAACTACAATATATCTTTCTCCTTGTGCATTCTAACAATAGCACCCGAAAACAAGAGAGGGTACCCTTCATGATTAACATGTTAACATCTTCACTCAGTTTGAGTTTGTTCATTTGAAAGAAATGAATATATAAAACTTTAAAAGACTACAATTGTTCTTCTCGTAGTCCTAATCGAATTAATGTGTGCAATCTGCACAAAATACCATCTTTAGAAAATCTGTGAGATCATACATGCATGGCCATGATTAACTTAGCACCAAATAACATGTAACAACCAACTGTACAAACTGACAAATATTTCTTAAGGTATTCCCCCAAATAGACCTCCACATTTCATATCTAAGTCAAACATCAATTGCAGCAGCAGAAGACAGCAAAAACACTTAAAAGGATACCAAGTTGATCTCAATCTACAAGATCGAGAAGTATCATATGTGATAATCAGGAAATTTTAGGGGAACCAGGGGAGCATTCAATGGACTCAAAAAAATGTGACAGTAAAAGCATCAGATAAGTTATACCAGCATTTCTTCTGCTTCCGCGAGCTTTCCTTTCATTCGAAGCTGCAAGGCTTTGGCAGCCAACTGATTAGCACTCATCGGTGGCTTCACGGTCATAGCATCTTCTGTCGTTATCTCACCTCTGTCTTCAAACCGTTCAGCTGATGAATTACCATGACCACCAGATTCTGCATCTTTCAGGGGAGTAAATTTATCCATGAAGCTTCCATCATTGGAAAATTTATTCAATCCTGACATAGCAGCAGCGACCAGAGCAGTATCTTCAGTTGATAAGTTTTTATATCGACGCTTCCCCCAAGATAAAGAATCTTGAACTTTGGGAACTCTCATTTTAGTATGCCAAGGATGAATGTCTTCCCCACTTCTCCTATCAGAATCCTGAAGCAATCGAAGGCAGTAAGCCAATGTACAGAAATCATCTTTTTTCAGGACCTTGACTAATAAAGAAAACAATAGTTTAATGTGGTTACAACTTAAAGCCTGTTTTGATTTGACTTATACTGGTAGGAGAAAGTAACACATTACTTCTCCAATTCAAGTAACATAGTTCATAATGAATACGCTTTTTAGGCTGGACAGAAGTAAGGAAACAAAATCATAATAATTTGGTTCCAAAGACCATAACTTTACTACGAAGAATTATTGAATGTGATTTGAATGATCGTACAAGGACACTTACAGGCTAGCTTTAGTTTGTGCAATCTGGTTGACCCTTACCTTTTGGGCGGACCCACTGATTTCTTCAGCTACATTTTCCAGTTCTTCCTTCACCAGCCCTCTCCTCCTGTTCTTTATGGCATGTAGATGAGCATGATTTGGTGCAACATTATGAGAAGCCACTGATGCGGCAAAGTGACCCATTGAACCCCAACGCTCTTCAACAACCTGTTGACGAATTAGTTGATTAAGAAGAAATGATAAAAGTCGACGAGTTGCAATGTCATCGGGTCATACCTACATACCTCATGTAGTTTCTTTCCTTCACGAGCTGCTTGCTCTTGGGATCTTTTTAAAGCTTTAAGCCTCCAGCTGGCACCTCCATCACCAACAACCGAAGAAGATAGAAGTTGTTTGCGGTCGGTCTTTATCAATTCTGTTTCTTCTGGATACCCACTCCCACTATCTTTCAGATAAGGATTCAGCTCCCTGGGATTATCGTTCTTTATCTTAAGAGGGTGAAAAACTTTAGTGAGAAGCGAAAGAGTCGAAACTCAAACATTATCACAAACCAGAAAACCTCTAAACCAAAATCTTCGCATCCTTCACAATAGGGACTAAATTGTTGATAGTAGTGAAAAAATTGCACACGCAAAAAGAAACACAAATGCAAAGTTGCTTATATGAACAAAGAAAAGGCCATGGCATTAATTCCAAAATATTAAAGAATGTCAAAGGAATAGCCAAAGAAAACATAACTGAACTGGGGCCGACCATCTCTTGCTTTTGCAATTTAAATAAAGATAACCTTAAACTATACTGTTCAAATGTCAACATTCCCTATTTCAATCATAGAGTCACAACCCAGAGATCCATATGGGATGCAGGTAATTATCTTTTCGTTTGTTTTTCCTTGTTAGGGAATTACGTAATTTAGAAAACAAACATGAAAATGAAACATGATGAGGCGTTGACTAGGCTAGTCGCACTATAAAGAGAAAGCATGTTCTAACAACTCAAATTCCTGGGCTTTAAATCCACTAGTCGCACTATAAAGGGAAAGCATGTTCTAACAACTCAGAATACCTGGGCTTTAAATCCACAGTATTTACAAAGGTTTCCAGGGCAATGTACCAACATCTTGTTTTGTGGTAGAGCCATCAGTCACAACAGAGGCCCACATTTTTAGAAGCTTACCTCTTTAGCTAGAGCTTCCTCTGCCTCGGTTTGAGAAACCTCATCACAAGTCTTCTGTATACCATCTTTAGGATGGATTAGCATCCACTCCAATCCCATTTCTTTTCTCAAAGTTTTGTTGTGCGACTGAGATCTTCTGTTGCTATCTATTTAACACATCAAAAAAGATTCACATTTAAATCATAAATATTGGAAGTGACATGACTTATATACAGAGTAAAACAACCGTTCAAGTCATCGCCCGCAGGATTATAATCACTGCCCCTGTTCTCATCCTCCTGCAGTCTACCGTTTCCCCACTTTTTTTGTTTCTCTTTGTAACTTAACTTACCCAAAGATTCATCCTCAGGTGAATAATCATTTCTTCCAGTTATAGACTTCTTCCTCAATCGACCTTTGTGCTCACTCTCAGAACTATCATTGCGCCTTTTCTTCTCTCTTTTCCGACTACTATATTTCTTCTGATCACGTTCTGATTCACTCTGACTACCACTGTAATCGGATTTAGAAGACAGATCTTCCTCTGAATCATACCATTTCTTTTTCTTTCTAGACCGACTTTTTATTCTTTCTAGGTCTTCATCAGAACTACTGCAAGAGGAATGCTTGTTTTTCCTATTCTTTTCCTGTCTGTGGCTAGATTTTGCTCTCTTCCTCATAGAATCAATCGAGGCTCCATCTTTTGACTGATTGTCAGCACAGTCAACGAATTAATTTCCAGTAAACACAAAATGAATGGCAACAATCACTCAATCATGAAACATCGCACACGATTCACAATTGAAACCACATAACACAACATAGAGTTAGTAGTAGTTCCTCTATCACTCAATGTTACAATTGTATAGAAACTAGAGAGATGCATAAATATTCACCACAATATACAAACAATCAAAACAGTTTCCATGATTAAGGCAGACCAAATGACAAATTTAACTTACTTCGTCAATCTGATCCCGGGGTATAAATTTAATTCCAGATAACATTTTCCCCCAATATTGCAGTCTCAAACGGCTCAACAGCAACGAGTATGGAACAAATTTCCTAAATAAAACCAAGAAATCGTAATTTAAGCTGGTCGATATATTAAAGACAAATACTTCGTTTTTCAAACTAAAATGAAACCAATAAACCACACTTAGTAATGCTTTTCTCAATTTCTCAAAAGGAAATAACAAAATATAAGACCTGCAAGTAAATATATATAATAACAAACAGCAATTGAGCCTTTTAAACAGAATATGGTTGAAATGAGTATACAGAGCATTTGAATCTGTTTAGCAGAAATTTGAAAGCAAGTAAGAAGAAAATTTAACAGATGCAAACGAGAAAGGAGAAATCAGAGATTACATGCCTGGTTCGAAGGGGACAAATCTCTTATCAGTTGAATTCGATTTAGAGAGAACAATTTGAAATTTTAGGCTAGGGCAATTATCCTTGATTGATTAGAGCTTAATTCGATCGGAATGATATGATCCAGACCGGTTAAGAATTTTACTCGGGCTGGACGGGATCCAAGTCGCCTTATTCATTTATCGCAGTTTTATTACATATAGAATAATATTTTTTTTTATAAACTGAATGAAAAAGTTGTAGAAAGTAAAAATTATGGATTTGTTAGGATTGAAGAAATACGTATCAGAATTAGCTTGATTATAAGTTGACTTCAATGCTCAATCTAATATGCTTTCTTGATAAATCAAAATTTATGTAGAAAGATTTTTAAGCAACCGTAAAAAAAGAATGCATAAACTGAAAACATAATAATAGATGAGAGTTGATGCTTGTTTCTGCAAGTTCGAAACAATCTTCTACGTCTCATTTTCTTCCAAACTGGAAGGATTCAATATAAAACATTGAGTAAGATATAGTGTATGCTAAATCACTCAACAGGGCAACACCCGAACTGAACTCCTCGTTTTTTAAACAGCACACGAGCTGTATATTCGAATGATGAAAGGCTTTAAGATAATTTTATCAATTCAATACCAAGCCTATTTGATTCAGCACACAACTAAAGTGATTACAGAAGATTTCAAATGAAAACAATGAATAACAAGCTTCTGTAGGGCAATGAGAAAGAAGATCTTTATAATCGGTAAGTTCTAATATCTTATTGGTCCTTCGTTGGTATTTCGTTGGTGTCGTGATATCTTCTTCTCTTTTCGTACTCTTCATATTCAAACGATAATAAATGTATCAGGTAGACTCAGCTGTTGCATCTTCTTGCATGCCTTTAATGAGCATTAAAAACTTGTAATTTGCTTCGTACTGATCCATTAAATATTTTCCAAAAACTATCTTCGTATACATGTAGCCTCGGACATATTCTGATTGTTTACTGAAACGTAGAACTACTACAATCATCATGTCGTAGTCTTAGAAGCCTGTTCTGATCTATACGAGGCTCAAATTATTTTCTACTAAAGGTCCTAATCCGAACTATTCTGTACTTCGAGCCTGATCTGATCTGTTTTGCGCTTTGAGCCTGATCGGATCTGATTCACTCTGCTCTTCTTAACTGATCTGATCTGATCTGAACTTTAACTGAACTGCTCTAATCCGAAGCTTAATCAGATCTAGTCGACTAAACTTCGAATTTATATACTTTTTAACCAAAAATTAGAATATTTTACTCAACAATTTCCCAATTTTTGGTAATGACAAAACACAGATCAGAAGAATTAAAAGAATCGATATGATCTACACAACTATGAAGCATTGCAAAATAGTTTGATAATCATGATGAGTTTCTCCAGTAAAGCGTTGAGCAATGACGGATAACAGATTTGAGATAAATTCCTTTACCTATTCCTTTTGTCAGGCCTCGTGCTCAACTCAGAGTAAAACACGCAACAATAGCGGAAGCAATAAAAATAGTGGTTAAAATTTTCGCTTTTGGCTTGACTGAAAGAGAGCATAATTTAAAATACAACCATACTCAAAATATCCCAGTTTACAACACACAGTACAACATATATCAAATACAAGAACACCAGACTACAACTGACTACAACAAAGCACAGGACATCTCCCGGCTATCAGTACTGATACATATATGCTATACGCTAACTGGGACACTCTAACCACCTCTTGGGCACCTCCAGCTGGGTCAACTCCACGACCAGCTGAGTAACCTGGGAAACCTGGTCAACAAATAGGCAGACAAACAAACCAAGCCCCAGAGGGATATTGGGGTCAAACCCCAGTACGGAGAGCAGCATGAAACAGCAAATGGAAAGCAACATATAATATGCAAATGCTATGCATGAACAGCTGAGTACAAACATAAAGCTACAACCAAAAGCCGGGAGCCAAAGGATCTCAAGAACTGCTCAACAAACGAATCAGATCAACTGAACAACAGTGGCCACGGGGTGTGTGAGTATATGGGAGCTACCCACTCGTCTCAGCACACGGTATCAGGTGCAAAACACAGTACTCAACCTGCTGTTGCCTAGCTCATGAGATGTGGGAGCTACCCACTCCGCTCATAGAGGCTAACAGATCCCAGCAGGGAGATGAGGTATACGGGAGTTACTCGCTCGTCCTCAAAACAAGCACCCTGATACTCACAGATCAACACAACAAGGTACGACTTAAATAAATCAGAGCTCAATATGACAATGCGTGCATGCAACAGATAAAATGTCCAACACAGAACATATACAACGATGCCAGGCATACACAGCAGCAAGCATAATCACCCATGCTCAATCCAAATCTGTAAAACAAGATCACATCCATACCTCAAGTATTCTGAGCTACAATTACCACAAAGCAGTCCCAAGAAACACAGATCTCACACATGCTAAGCCAAACACAGATACTAGCTCAGGGACAACAGCACAGAAAGTACGAATTGGGAGATATGAGCTCAACCAAATATGTCCTACCATTCTAACACAACAAAAGGCTCTAAATGAAGCACAAGGTAGGATCTTAACACTTACCCAACAAGTTACCTGAACGGCGGAAGCAAAGCCACGATTATGCTAACAGACTACAAAGAAGGGAGATGTCTCGCGATCTCCTTCCAGCTAATCCCAAGCCTGCGAAAGAGGTATCCAATGAAACGTCTCAGCAAGAGGAGTCCAGCGCTAGCACTCTTACTTCAATCGGAGCTGTCTACCATCGGCGATCGGAGAAGATAAGGTTCAGTGAACAGTAGCTAGGGTATCGCAACAGAATTCGCTATCGGGAAATATTCTAAGTGTCGAAACTGAATAATAAAGAACGAAGGCAAAGTCCTCTATTTAAAGGTCAAATATGCTCAAATCTGAAGAACAGAACCCACCGACACTTAAGTCTCAAAACTGATTCCCCACTCGGATCTGAATCTCACATCAGATCTGACTCTACGCCAAAACAAATATCGACTTAACCAAACGACGTCGCACAGAGTCTACTGTCGCACCTGGACACGTCACCCGCTACTCGAATCTGAAATGCTAGACAGCATCGCATCGCAACACTCAGATCCTAACGAAATCTGAAGACTAACGCTACACAATTCTGAACCTCGCCCGCTAACCAAAACGCTGTCGTTCCAACTAATCCAAACGACGTAGTTTAGCTATTCGCTACAAAAACACGCTAGGTCACAACTGAACACACGTGATACCAGATTTCATCACCACAACTGAGCGCGATCACCAACGCTGACCAACATTCACATCTGATCAGCTCCCATGGGGATACTCCAACTCTCCAGATCTGTTTCAAGGACTTATACGAACCCGATAACTAAACCAAGAATACCAACTCAAAGCTGGCTCATCCCAGATCTGCTCAAGCCAAATCTGGTCTATGATAAACCCGATTAATTAACTCAATTAATCTTGTAAACTTTCGGGTCTCACATCTCTCCCACACTAAAACAGGATTTCGTCCTCGAAATCAAACGACGACTCCAGATCTAAAGTTCAAGATAACTGGGAAAACCAACATAAGCAAACATCTACCGGGAAACAACAAGGAACAACCAACTACTGGAATCTGATACAACGCTTACTCAAACAGATGCGGCCACTCACGCTGCATCTTCTCTTCCAGTTCCACGTAGCTTCTTCTCTACCATGTTTGCTCCACTGGACCATCACCAAAGAAATGGTCATATTCCTCAGCTGTTTCTCTTTTCTATCCAAGATCTGTAAGGGATATTCCACATAACTCAAAGTCCGATCTAGCTCTACCTCGTCAGTTCTCAACACATGCGACGGATCTGGCTCATACTTCCTCAATATCGACACATGAAAAACATCATGCAAGGAAGACAGATCTGACGGCAACAACAGCCGATAAGCCAAAGGACCAATCTTCTCAAAAATCTCATATGATCCAACGTAAGGAGGAGCTAACTTTCCCTTGAGACCAAATCTCACAACACTGTGAAAACGAGAAACTTTCAGGAAAACCAGATCATCAACCTGAAATTCTAAAGCCCTACGCCTCTTATTCGCATAACTAGTTTGGCAATCCTGTGCAGCTTTCATTCGCTGGCGAATCAGATCCACTTGATCTCTCATCTACTGCACAAATTCTGGAGAAGGTAGCTGCTTCTCCCCCACTTCTTCCCAACATACCGACGATCTACACTTCCTGCCATGCAAAGCTTCAAATGGTGTCATACCAATCGTGACCTGATAGCTGTTATTGTTGGGAAACTCAACTAATGACAACGAATCTTGCCAGCTACCACTAAAATCCATCACAACAGCTCTCAACATATCCTCTAAAATCTAGATAGTTCTCTCAGATTGGCCATCAGTTTGGGGATGATACGTTGTACTCATCGCCAATCTAGTACCCAAAGCTGTTTGCAGACTCTTCCAAAACCTGAAAGTAAACCTCGGATCACGATCTAAAATAATAGAAACTGGCACACCATGCAATCTCACCACAAAATCTATGTACAGCTTTGCCATCTTCTTCAAAGAATAGGTCATACTATAGGGAATGAAGTGAGCAGACTTTGACAATCTGTCTATAACAACCCACACAGCATCACACCCTCTGCTAGAACGAGGCAAATGTGTGACAAAATCCATTGCTATGTGCTCCCAATTCCATTGGGAATCTCCAAACTATGCAATAGACCACCAGGTCTCATCCTTTCAGCCTTGACCTGCTGACAATTCAGACAACGGGCTACAAAATCAGCAACATCACTCTTCAAACCTGCCCACCAGTAATGCTGCTTCAAGGCATAATACATCTTCCTCACACCAGGATGAACACTATGTCTACTACAGTGCGCTTCTCTTAAGATCTCATCCTTCAAGTCAATCAGATTTGGCACAACTAACCTGCCACGAAATCTCAAACAACCATCAGACGAGACAGAATAATCCTCTAACTGTCTAGCTCTCACCTTCAGCTTCAACTCATGGATAGATGGATCTGTTCTCTGAGCTAATCTAACATTCGCAACAATCTGTGGCTCAACTTGGAAAGAAGACACCACAACATAATCCTCACCTGGGTAAAACCGCCATCTAGTAGTGCTTAGATGCTCATGGACCTTCGAAATCTGCAACGAAGCCAGCATCGCCACTTGAGCCTTTCTGCTCAATGCATCAGCAACTACATTCATCTTCCCATGCTGATATTGGATCTCACAATCAAAATCATTAAGCAGCTCCATCCATATACGCTGTCTCATGTTCAAATCTGACTGAGAAAACAGATATTGAAGGCTCTTGTGGTCTGAATACACTACAAATTGCTCGCCATACAGATAGTGGCGCCAAATCTTCAAGGCAAAAACCACTGCTGCCAACTTCAAATCATGAACTGGGTACGAGTCTCATGCGGTTTCAACTGACGAGAAGCATACGCAATGACTCGACCATTCTGCATCACAACCCAATCCATTCAAGAAAGCATCTGCATAAACCACAAAACCACCTGAACAAGACGACAAAGCTAACAAAGGCGCTGAAGTTAGCTTCTCCTTGAGCAACAGAAAGCTTTTTTCACACTGCTCAGTCCAAACAAACCTCTTGTCTTTCTGAGTCAACTGAGTCATTGGCTTAGCTATACTAGAGAATCTCTCTACAAAACGCCTATAATAGCCAGCCAAACCCAAGAAACTACGAATCTCAGCAACATTCTTGGGAAGCTCCCAATTAACAACTGCCTCAACTTTACTTTTCTGGGGAAGGTTGGTTGTGCCCAATTTGATTGATTTGAAGGAGGAGATCCTTCGGGAAGTGCACTGCAGCAGACATAGTGTTCATCCTGGTGCACGGAAGATGTACCATGCTTTGAAGCCGCACTTTTGGTGGGCTGGCCTAAAGAGCGATGTTGCTGGTTTTGTCGCTCGTTGTTTAAATTTTCAGATGGTAAAGGCCGAAAGGATGAGGCCCGGTGGTCTGTTGCAGAGTTTGGAGGTGCCCCAATGGAATTGGGAGCACATAGTTATGGATTTTGTGACGCATCTGACTCGTACCAGCAGAGGATTCGATGCTATTTGGGTGGTTATAGACCAACTGTCGAAGTCTGCATATTTTATTCCCTATGGGATGACCTTCTCGTTGAAGAAGATGGCGAAGCTGTACGTTGATTTTGTTGTTAGACTGCATGGTGTGCCTGTTTCGATCGTTTTTGACCGAGATCCGAGGTTTACTTCCAGGTTTTGGAAGAGTTTGCAAACAGCTTTGGGTACCAGATTGGCGATGAGCACCGCGTATCACCCCCAGACAGATGGCCAATCTGAGCGCACTATCCAGACGTTGGAGGATATGTTGCGAGCTGTTGTGTTGGATTTCGAAGGTAGCTGGCAAGATGCGTTGTCTTTGGTTGAGTTTTCATACAATAACAGCTATCAGATGACGATTGGCATGGTGCCGTTTGAGGCTTTGTATGGCAGGAAGTGCAGATCGCCAGTATGTTGGGAAGAAGTGGGGGAGAAGCAGCTATCTGCCCCTGATTTTGTGCAGCAAATGAAAGATCATGTGGATCTTATTAGACAGCGGATGAAAGCTGACCAGGATCGCCAAGCCAGTTATGCGAATAAGAGGCATCGACCTCTTGAGTTTCAGGTTGGTGATCGTGTATTTCTCAAAGTTTCTCCATTTCGTAGTGTGATGCGCTTTGGACGCAAGGGAAAGTTAGCCCCTCGTTACGTCGGCCGTATGAGATTGTTGAGAGGATTGGCCCTTTAGCGTATCGGCTGTTGTTGCCATCAGAGTTGTCTTCTCTTCATGACGTCTTCCATGTTTCCATGTTGAGGAAGTGTGAGCCAGATCCGTCTCATGTGCTTAGGACTGACGAGGTTGAGCTAGATCAGTCGTTGAGCTATCGGGACTATCCCTTGCAGATCCTTGGCAGAAAAGAGAAATAGTTGAGGAATAAGACCATTCCGTTGGTGATGGTGCAACGGATCAAACATGGAAGGGAAGAAGCTACTTGGGAGCTGGAAGAAAAGATGCAGCGCGAGTGGCCGCATCTGTTTGAGTAGCTGTTGAGCTAAATTTCCAGTAGTTTGTAGCTTTTGGTTGTATTTCTTCCCTAGTTGTTGTTAATTATTTGCTCAGTTATCTTGAACTCTTGGCCATGTGTTGGGCGAATTTTTGTTTTGGCTTGCTTTTGTTGAGTTGTATTTCCAGATTGCTGTTCGATTTCGAGGACGAAATCCTTTTTAGTGGGGGAGAAATGTGAGACCTGGAATTGTTAATTTGGTTGGAATTAATCGGTTTAGAGATTTCTGGTGATTCAGATATCTGTTTGGATGTTTTGATTTCATTTTCGGGTCAGATTTCACATTTATATCATTTCTGTAAGTTTTCGTATTTTTGGTATTTTGGGTAAAAGCTGGTTTCGTGGTGAGAGCTGGTCGATTTGGTGAAACCCAATCGTAGCATGTTTTGGTAGCGCGAGATTCCTAAACGCCATCGTTTTAGTGAAATCTGGATGCGTTGTGTTAAGTGAAAGCTGGTAGCATGTTTGTATCCAGCTGGTGCTTTATCTCGTTTGTTGAGGGCAAAACGGTAGCATTTTGATTAGTTGGTGAGACACCGTTTTGAGTGTTGCGTCTGGTACCAGCTGGTGGGATCTATTCGCGTGTGCCTGCTGGTTGTCCAGCTGAGAGTAGATGTCAACGATGGTCAACTCTTCTGTAGCTTGCGTCTGGTTTCCTGTAGCTTGCGGCTGGTATTGCGCGAGGGTTATCGACCAGATTTGATGATGTCAGCTATGCAACGCCGTTTTATTAAGTTGGAACGCAGCGTTTTGATGCAGCGTCTAGTATCAGCTTTTGAGTGTTATACAATCCAGCTTTTGGGTTTGAGAACCAGCCGATGGTTATAGAGCAACTGCTGGTTTTGGTCGGTGGACTTATTAACCAGATTTCAGCAGTCGCGAGACTTATTTAAGAAAGACTTGGTCTTCGATTTGAGATACTAGATCCCATACTTAGTAAAATTCTCCCAATTGTCGACCTCTGTTTCTCGAACCCTAGTACTGTTCACCATTGATTTTATCCGGTGATTCCCGTTGTTTTCGACCGTTGGTTTGGGCGTTTTAGGTAGCATTGGACTCCTCTCGAGAAGCTATTCCATCATATACCATTCTTGGAGGCTGTTGTTGGCTAGAGCGAGATCGTGAAGTTGTTGTCTTCGGCCGTGTGTTGCGTCGTTGAGGTAGAACTTCGAATTGTTGTTGAGATCTTAGTCTTAGCCTTTGTTTAAGCTTCCTGTTAGTGGTATTGTTGGAATCAGTTGCTGGTTTGAGTTGTAACTCCCAGCCGTGGGTTTTGTGCTTGTGACCCGTGAGATTTATGCTTGTACGTTGTGTGTTCAGCAGGTTCCTAACCAGATATCTCGGTCTCCTTGTTGTGGTAGTTATTGCACAGAATTGAGGTACGGATCTTGAGCTTGTAATTCAGCGTGGAACCTGGCTTGGATAAATTACGATATGGCTGTGTTTGGATTGCTGTGTGATGTTGTTGCTCTGTGTGAGAGCTGTGTATGCTTACCGTGTGTAATTGTTGTGTTGCATATGGTTATATGTTTGTTGTTCCAGCATGTTGCATACACGGATTCCATTCAGCTATTGCAGCCTTTGTTCGTTGTTGTTTCTCTGTTTTCTTACAGGATGTGAGGACGAGCGGTGATTCCGCACTCTCATTTCCCCTATGCGCCGAGTGGCTAGCTACCACAGTTCATAGGTTGGGTTGTTGATGCATCTGGTAAGGGTGGGCGAGTAGGGGTGAGTGGGTAGCACCCACATGTCCTACACTCACCGTGGCCACATACTCTGTGGCAGATTTCCGTTGAGCTGTGCATTGAGTTCTTTGGCTCGCTTCCTTGGTTATAGCCTTCGGCTGTTGTCCCTGGTTGCATGCATAGCATCTGCATTTTATTCTTGCCGTTTACTGCTGTTTTATAGTTGCTCTCCGTACTGGGGTTTGACCCCATGTCCCTCTGGGGCTTGGTTGTTTTCCTTGTTGTGTTGTTTTCTGGGAACCCAGGTTTTACAGCTGGTCGTGGTTTTAATCCAGCTGGTGGTGCCCCAGGAGGTGGTTAGAGTATCCCAGTTGCGTATAGCATATTTATATGTATCAGTTGAGTTAGCCAGGGGGTTGCCCTGTGCTTCGTGGCTGTATCCAGTAGTTGGAGTCTGATACTTGTGGTTGTATGCTATACTGTTTGGTTATGGCTTGTAGCCATTTGTTGTTTTGTTGATTTTATAAACTGGGATATATTTTGAGTATTGCATTATTTTAAATTATATTGTTTTAACTCGTCAGGCCAAAAGCGAAAATTTTACCCGCTTTTTAATAGTTTCCGTATGTGTTTGTGTGTTTTTACTCTGTTATGAGCACGAGGCCTGACAAACATGACCCAGAAATACAACTCTTTCCAACCAAAACTCGCACTTGGAGAACTTAGCATACAGCTGCGAGTCTATGCTCCTTGTTCTGCATCGGAGTCTTAGAGTACACTAAAATGTCATCGATAAACACAATCACAAACTAATCGATGAACTCTCTAAAGACTCGATTCATCAAGTCCATGAAAACTACGGGGGCATTCGTCAAACCAAAAGGCATAACTAAAAACTCATAATGCCCATACCTCGTACGAAATGCAGTCTTCGCAACATCTTGCTCTCTAATGCACAACTAATGGTACCCCGAACGCAGATCGATCTTAGAAAACACAGTCGAACCCTGAAGCTGATCAAACAAGTCATCGATTCTCGGCAAATGGTACTTATTCTTCACTGTCGCCTTATTCAACTGTCTAAAGTCGATGCACATCCTCATCGACCCATCCTTCTTCTTAACAAACAAGATAGGCGCTCCCCATGGCGACATGCTCGGTCTAATGAAACCCTTCTCCAACAAATCACTAAGCTGAACCTTAAGCTCCCTCAACTCAGCAGGCGCTAAACGATACGGGGCTCTCGAAATAGGAGCTGTACCAGGTACAAACTCAATGTTGAAGTCTATCTCCCTCTTCGGAGGAAAACCAGGAATCTCCTCCGGAAACACATCCGGGAAATTGCGAACAACGGTAACGTCACTAAGCTCTATACGCGAAGAAGCAGATGCATCCAAAGCATAGATCATAAATCCAGCATTCTCCAACGACAATAGGCTAAACATCTCTATCGCAGAGATTAAAGGAATCTTAGATCGGGAATCAAAACCATAGAAGTCCCACTTCTCGCCAAACTGAGGCCTATAATGCACAGCTCCATGGAAACAGTCCACGGTGGCCCTGTAACTAGACAACACATCCATTCCCACTATGCAATCGAAATCCCACATCACAAGCCTAATCAGATTGGCTAACAACATGTTCTCACCAAACCTAAGAATACCATTCAACAAAATCGCTTGGGAGTACAGGATCACGCCGGCAGGAGTCGCTACAGATACAACATCACACAAAGATGTGGTATGCAAACCATGCTCAACCACGAATGCATCAGCAATAAATGAATGTGATGATCCTGTATCAAACAATACACGCGCTGGAAAATAAAAAACAAAGCAAGTACCTGCTATCACTCCTGTTGGCGTGCCCTCCGCTTGCTCCCTCGTCATGGCATTCACTTGGGCAAACTGAGGTCCTGATTACTGGGGCTGGGAAGACTGTCCAAATCGCGAAGGACCATGCTGCTGGAACGGCCTATACTGAGGCTCTCCCAACCTCTGCTGCGGAACAGGAAAAGAACGACCTCTAGACGATCCACCTCGACCCTGCGGTGGGGCGGCGGTATGCTGAGATCCAGACAAAGGACACACTCTCGCAAAGTGCCCATACTATCCACAAACATTGCACGAACCTTGCATGCCTACACACTGCGCCGTAGGATGCTTTCCTCCACACTGGCCACAAAAATCAACCTTAGAACTACTACCACTGCTAGAACAACCCGAGCCAGACGAACTAGAACCAGACTTCTTCTTGAACTGACGACCACGAGGTCTAAACCTATGGTGTCCAGACTGTTGGCCTACCTACTGCTGGGGTGGCTGGGATGACTGCTCAGACTGGAAAGGTTGCACCCTCGAAACCATGGGATGGTTACCTTGCACCACTTGCGGCCTAACTCGAGACCTACGATTCTGCAGTCCCTCCTCAATATCCATAGCCTTATCCATCGCATCCGCATAAGTCGTCGGTGAACCCGCCAACACAAAAAATACAACTCCTCATTCAGTCCTTCCAAGAACTTGTTCCTCTTCGCCCGCTCACGGCCTGAAACATGCGGAACATACACAAGAAGAGAAGAAAACCTCCGGGAATACTCTCCCATGGACATAGATCCCTGCACCAGGTTATCAAACTCACGCTCCCTGGCATTCACAAAGGATTCCAGGACGTACTCCTGACGGAAGTGTTAGAGTAGGTGTCCAACTAGCCAACTTGTGGCGTGTGGGATTTTGATGACTCTTTGTGTAAAACAATATTTGTTTATGAAATTCACATTTTATATATGGCACATTTTATATATGGCATTCTTTATCATCATTATTTTATAATGTTAACAATCGTGTTGGATAAAGACCTAGAATGCACCATAGTGTATGTTAGATGTGATAGTGGATATGATGGATATCATGAAATACTTCTATAGTCACTGTGTATTCTGAACTTGTTCCTAGTCGATTGGGCCGTCAAAATGAGGATAAGGCCGCCCGAGTTTGAGACTAGCATCTGCCATGTGAAGTAACACGTTTCATTGGTAGGAAACATTGTGATGTTTTGAGCATGCAGATGGATGGTTTGCCTGGCGAACTATCGAGCTACCTCGTTCGGATTCTCCAAGTGGTTACCATTTGTCGAGTGGAGAGTCCGAGGTCTTGGTTGTATGGATTAGTCCTTACTACTCGAAAAATCATTGAGACTCTACATGATTAGTCGCCTCACTTTGACTCGTTTACCGACTCCGTGAGGGTCATCAGGTGTCGAGATTGGGTGAGGTCACGAAGCATGTGGGAGTCGATGCCTTGTTGTCGAGGATTCATCGCTCGCCCTAGTACGTGGATATCCTATGCTATCTGAGGAGATAATAGTGTGACAAATCTCTGGCCAGAGTACTCTTGTGCTTCAGTGTAAATGAGTTTACCTGTTAGCACTCGCGATGTCGCTATTCTGATCTCCAAGATGTATGCATGGCTGTCGAATCTCTAACGACTCTCGATTTATCAATGGTCGTTGTTTCGATCGGGATATATGAGTTGAAAGGACCGTACTATACGCTAACCATGACCGAATGGTTCTTGCAGGCACTATCAGTGATACCTAGGGGATCATGGGGCGGTGTTGCTAGGCGCTTTACCTGTTAGAGTGTATGCCCAACTAGCCAACTTGTGGCGTGTGGGTTTATAGACTCTTGTATTTGACAGTCTTTATATATGATATTCGCATTTATTTATGGCATTCTTTACTTCATTGTGTTGTATGATGATTAACAATTGCGTTGAGTAAAGACCTAGAATGCGCTATAGTGTATGTTAGATTTGATAGTGGGTATGACGGCTATCATGAAACACATCTAATAGTCACTGTGTATTCTGAATTAGTTCCTAGTCGATTGGGCCGTCAAAATGAGGATAAGGCCGCCCGAGCTTGAGACTAGTATCTGCGATGCGAAGTACCATGTATCATTGGTAGGGAACATTGTGATGTTCTGAGCATGCAGATAGATAATGACCTGGTGATCTATCGAACTACCCTCGTTCGGACTTTCCAAGTGGTTACCATTTGTCGAGTGGAGAAATCCGAGGACTTGGTTGTACTGATTAGTACGCACGACTCGAAACGTCATTGAGACTCTACATGATATGCGTCTCACTTTGACTCGTTTGCCGACTCACTTGGGGTCATTAGGCGGCGGGATTGGGTGAGATCCCGATGCATGTAGGAGTCGATGCATCGTTGTCGAGGATTCACCGCTCGCAGACATGCGTGGATATCCTATGTTATCTGAGGAGACGATAGTGTATAAATCTCTGGCCAGAATACTAGAAGTGTTTTAGGTAAATGGGTTTATCTAGTTACACTCGCGATGTCACTATTCGATCTCCAAGATGTATGCATAGCTATCAGATCTATAGCGACTCTCGATTTACCAATGGTCGTTGATCTGATCGGGATATATGGATTGAAAGGAACGTACTGTACGCTAACCACGACCAACTGGTTCTTGCAGGAACTATCAGTGATACCTAGGGGATCATGGGGCGATGTTGCTAGACGCTCTTACCATGATCCGATGGGCAAGTCCGGAATTGTGATTCCGGAACCACAATGGTTGTGGGCCCACGGCTAGCTGTATCCCTGAACCATTGAGGGTCACACAAGTACTGGATTCGAGATTCCCGCACGGATACTGAGCTCAATGTGTTGAGCGTAGGAGGAGGATTTTTGGAAGTTAGACTTCCTAAAAGTCAACAGGGGTCAAATCGTGATTTCCCGCTGTTGAGGGGCAAAACTGTCATTTGGACTAGGTAATCTGAAAAATCGTTTTTCGCATCATAATATTTAGTTTTGGTAACTGAGCCGATCGGTCTGATCTGATTGGCGATCGGAGTTATGATGAAACCGTGGTGATTTAAATGAACCGAATGTTCATATAGGACTTGGGCCTGACCCAAGTCCAATGGGCCTGTTCAAGCCCATCTACCAACTTTATTAAAAAGATGGTTAGGGCTTAATGAAAAACCACAACTAATTGCATAACCTAAACCTAGCTCCTAAGTGCGCCGCCCCTCCTCCCAAAACATCCCCTCGGCCGCGCCGCCTCCCACGCGCAGCCGCTCGCCGTCCCATGCGCCGCCCGCCGTTGATTGATCGGACTTGCTCCGATCAGTTTTTCGAGGAGAATCCGTCCGCGTTGATCTCTTCATCTAGTGCAGGCTGACGAAGGAGTCTCTCTTCCGGTCGTGGACCTGATTGACGAATCTACAACCGCCTACAGTGAAGAGCCGGTCTTCTTGTAATTCCGGTTGGAGCCAGGCGCAAGTCGCCAGCAAGGTAATTGACTAAACGCCCTATGAATGGTTCATAGTTTGCAGTAGTTTTTAATTGTATTGAACGTTTCTCGGCCTAATTTTATTCTTTCGCTGCCTCGTCGGGAGACGGGATCGGGATCCGCCACAGTTCCCCAACAGTGGTATCAGAGCCAGGTTCGGATCCTTCAATACATCGTTGCCATGATTTTATCTAATCTCATTTTTCAGATCGAATCAAACAAAAAATTTTTTTGATCATGGCCGCCGGCCGTTGTGCGGCGGCCCCTCCCCTCCATCGCACGCATATGCACGCACAGCACATGCGCGCTGGCCGCACAATGGCGCGTGCAAATCAGCGCACCGGCCTGCGCAATTGTTGCGCAACGGCCGAGAGTGGCCGCTGCCGCTGGCCACGCAAAGCGTTGCGCACAGGCCTGCCGATGGGCAGTGATACGTGCGCCGCTCTTGGCGAGAGTTTGACGCGGCCGTGCACTTCTGGTGGCCAACCCATTGGCTGCTGTTCCGTGAAATTGTTGCGCTGCTGGTGGCCGATGAATGTGCCATGTTCGACGCACGGTGGTGCGCTGCTTGAGGAAGGCTGTGCGCGGCCAGGCCGCGCAACACGCAGCCAGCGTGCGGCCGAGTGCCGCAAGAGAAATATGAGCGGCGGCCGCCGCTGTCCGGCGATCTTCCCGGCAGCGTTGCGAAAGCTGAATTTTGCTTCTAGGTTTTGTTCGGGCCTGTCCCGGGCAGCCCATGAAGTTTTCGGGCCGATATTCGATGTCGGGCCGATTTTGGTCAATTTTGAAATTTTGAGATTTTTGGGCCTAAAATGTTTTAAGCCCTTTTGCTTCTAGGTTTTGTTCGGGCCTGTCCCGGGCAGCCCATGAAGTTTTCGGGCCGATATTCGATGTCGGGCCGATTTTGGTCAATTTTGAAATTTTGAGATTTTTGGGCCTAAAATTGTTTTAAGCCCAATATGATGCAATTAAAATAGCAAAATGCGATTTTAATTGTAAAATATGATTTTATAATGAAATATGATTTTGTTGATTAAAATTTGATTTTATCGACAAAATACGATTTTATTATAAAATACGATTTTATGATTAAAATATGATTTTGCGATAAATAATTTGATTATTTAATTTATGCATATTAATAAGATTGATTGCATGATTGGGATGATCGAGAGCCATGTCCAATGTGTTAGGTGTATGCTTTAGGTTTTTATGATTTCGGGTTGTAAATATTGTTGATTATCATTATTTAAAGTGGGTCTGTTTGTGGCCCGTTCCCACCCCTTAAAATGTATCCCTTATTTGTCATGGAATTTAATTGTAAATTACTAGACTTAGTGGGAGGACTTTTGAAGATGGTGGGCCCGTTGACGATCAAAGATATTGAAGATCGAAGATCTGTAAAACCGATTGCAAATGTAATAGGATTGCATTGCATATTGCATTTCACCTAGGATTGGACCCAGGTCCGTGATTGGCGACCACGGACCGCATAGCTCTCACGATCGATCATCCCAATGTGTATATATGTGATATATAGTTAGTTGAATCCGCATGTTTTAAATTTGATTTAAAATATTTGCATGAGACCAAATTTTCGAAAATAAAATCCCTCGTTTTAAATACGATTTAAAACTAATATTAAGATAAAAGTTTATTCGATAAACTAAAGGGAATTTAAATTTGTTTAAATTATCCCTACCTTCCATCAACAATGGGTGTACGCCGATGCTACCCGTATACATGGCCCGTCTCATATTATTGAGGGGGTCATGTATGCCGGAAAGCTGTCCACGCCATTGACACTCGTTGTGAGTTAGGTTGGAACTCCCTTTAACGTTGGCTCATATTATTGGGGACGTTAAGGGGAACGTCCTTCACGACTCAACATTGATGGGTCATCTTGACACGTGATAGTAAACGACGTCATATTATTGGGCCCTTACTGGACGTGAGGTGAATACATGGAGGTTGCACCGGTTACAATCGGAAACTATCTTTTGGGGGTCATGGATGACTGATATTATTCGGATCCATGATCGCTTGATTGGGCTTCGTGTACCCACTAAAGAAACTTGCTTTCTCGATTTCATTAGAGGGTGGTGAAATCGTTAAAATAGTGGGAGGGTAATTCATAAAACTTAACGACCTTGTTTTATGTCTTAGCGATTATTTTATATAGTTAGTGATGATTGTCTGGTTTCTTTTCAGTATAACTGCATTAATAATGTCTTCGTTCAAAAATTCACTCGCTGCTATACTGGATAGCAACAAGTTCACCGGTCTGAACTACCAAGACCGGCTCCGCAACCTCAACCTTGTGTTGGCTTCGGAGAAACTTCTTTATACGATAGAGAAGTGACCTCCGAAGGAAGCCCTGCAGATATCAGCCCTGAGGAGCTGGTTACGCTTAAACAATGGTGGGACGACGAGGTTAAAGCTCGATGCTATGTGATGGCGTCGATGTCTAACGAAATGCAACGGCGCTTTGAGAAGACAAAGTATGCTGCTGACATACTTTTTCATCTCAAAGAACTGTATGGGGAGAACTCTCGACATGAGAGGTTCACGGCTGTCAAGGAGCTTATGACGAGCCGCATGCGCGATGGGATTTCGGTCCGCGAGCATGGGGTTCGTATGATTGGGCTCGTTGAAAAGCTGTCGGGCCTTGATACCACACTTCCACACGAGCTGTCTGTGGATGTGCTTCTCCTCTCACTGCCTGCTGCATTCGACCCCTTTGTGGTCAACTTCAACATGAACAAGCTGGCAGCCACCCTTGAAGAGGTGGTTAACATGCTTGTAGTGTTCGAAGGAACCATAAAGAAGGACAAGCTCGTCCTCCTCATGGGCTCTTCTTCCTCTGCGAAGAAAGGGCCCAGACGCAAGGGAAAGAAGCGTTCTGCTCCTGCGAAGGAGGAAAAGCCCACTAAGAAGCCAAAGGCAAAGGCTTCCAAGCCGAACAAGTCTGAGGATGTTTGCCACCACTGCCACAAGCCTGGGCATTGGAGGAGGAACTGCAAGGAGTACCTCGAGCAGTTGCGAAATGCGAAAGGTATGTTCTATATTGAAATAAATATGTCTCTTAGTTCGACTTCTTGGGTACTTGATACCGAATGTGGATCTCATATCTGCAATGATTTGCAGGTGATGACAAGAAGCCGACGTCTTAGGAAGGGTGAGACCCACTTGAGGCTTGGCAATGGAGCAAGAGTTGCTGCAGTAGCTATATGAGATGTCTACTTATTTCTGTCTTCTGATTTTAAGTTGTTATTACGAAACGTTTTATTTGTTCCCGAATTAATAAAAAACATTATTTCTATTTCTATGCTTGATAGTGATGGATATTCTTGTATGTTTGCTAATTCGATTTGCAATATTTACAAAAATGAATGTTTAATTGGAATTGGGTAACGCGAAAACGATTTATACACCTTAAAATTAAAAGACGTTCCAACTCGCGATGTCGAAGCACATACAACAACGATTAAAAGGAAACACGATAACTTGAACCCAGCACAACTTTGGCACGCTAGGCTAGGTCATATTTCTCTAAGTAGTATGAACAAGTTAGTTAGGAGTGACATGTTTGATCTGTCAGACATCAACTCCCTGCCGACTTGTGAGTCTTGTCTCATGGGAAAGATGACTAAGCAACCCTTCAAGGGCAAGGGTGAGCGTGCTCAAGGCCTATTGGATTTGATCCATACTGATGTGTGCGGCCCATTTAGTATTGGTACTAAGTACGGTCACACATACTTCATCATCTTTACCGAAGATTACTCTAGGTATGTGTACTTGTACTTGATGAAGCACAAGTCTGAATCCTTTGAAAGGTTCAAAGAATTCAAGGCTGAAGTAGAAAATCAATTAGGCAAAAGTATTAAAGCACTTCGATCCGATCGAGGTGGTGAATACTTGAGTGCTGAATTTCAAGACTATCTGAAAGAGAATGGAATTCTCGCACAGTGGACCCCTCCGGCCACACCACAGCTCAATGGTGTAGCGGAGCGTCGTAATCGAACCCTGTTAGACATGGTTCGATCTATGATGAGCTTCACTGAACTTCTTACCTCGTTTTGGGGCTATGCGCTCGAAACGGCGGTAATGTTGTTGAACAATGTCCGCACCAAGGCAGTGGAAAAGACTCCATATGAGATATGGATGGGCAAACCACCCAAGTACTCATACATGAGGATTTGGGGATGTCCTGCTTACGTGAAGCAGACAGTGGGAGATAAGCTGGATATGAGATCCATCTTATGCTACTTCATTGGGTATCCAAAGAATTCCATTGGATAATACTTCTACTATCCAAGTTAAACAAAAGTGTTTGTTTCTAGAAATGCCACCTTTATGGAAAGGGAATTTCAAATTGATAGAAAGGGCAAAATAGTAGAACTCGAAGAGGTTCGAGATCCAATCGAAGTACCAGGTGAGTCTCCCGCACCTCCAGAGCCAGTACCAGAAATGGTCGCACCTAGGAGATCCGAAAGGGTTCCTAGGGCTCCTGAGAGATATGGTTTTCTCCTTGAAGATGATCAAGATGATCAAGTTGTTGGATGTGATCCAAGAACTTTCAAGGAGGCAATTTCCGATGCAGATTCTAATTTGTGGCTTGAAGCAATGCAGTCTGCGTTTGACTCAATGCATGCTAACCAAGTTTGGACTCTTGTTAATCCTCCCGAAGGAATTGTTCCTATTGGGTGCAAATGGGTATACAAGAGGAAACTTGGGCCTGATGGTAAGGTAATGACCTACAAGGCACGACTGGTCGCGAAAGGTTACACTCAAAGGCAAGGTGTTGACTATGATGAAACCTTCTCGCCAGTCGCAATGTTCAAGTCAATTAGAATCTTGTTAGCCATAGCCGCATGGTACGACTATGAGATATGACAAATGGATGTGAAAACTGCGTTCCTTAATGGAAACATTAAGGAAGAGATCTATATGACGCAGCCTGAGGGTTTCACATCTGTTGGAAGCGAGCATAAGGTATGCAAGCTTCAGAGATCGATCTACGGTCTCAAACAAGCATCGCGAAGTTGGAACCTGAGATTCGATGAAACAATTAAGGAATTTGGTTTCATAAAGAATCCCGAGGAGCCATGTGTATATAAGAAGGTAGTTAAAAGCGCTGTGACAATCCTCGTACTTTACGTTGATGACATTCTACTCATTGGGAATGATGTAGGAATGCTGCAATCAACTAAAGTATGGTTGTCTAGTAGATTTTCGATGAAGGATATGGGTGAAGCATCCTATATTCTTGGAATACAGATCTATCGGGATAGATCGAAACGGATACTCGGACTCACCCAAGCTACCTACATCGATACCATACTTCAGAGTTTCTCCATGGAAGAGTCCAAGAGAGGACACCTACCTATGTGCCACGGGGTCACTCTATCTAAGTCTATGTGTCCGAAGACTGATGAGGAGATAGAGAGTATGACACGTGTGCCATATGCCTCGGCAATAGGTAGTATTATGTATGGAAGTACTTACAAAGGACTAAGAATATGTTCATGGTTTATGGGGGTGGTGAACTGAAACTGGAAGGCTACACTGATTCTAGCTTCCAGTGTGACGTGGATGATTCGAAGTCTACCTCTGGATTTGTATTCATGCTCAATGGTGGTGCTGTCTCTTGGAAGAGTTCCAAGCAAGACACCATCGCGGATTCAACCATTGAGACTGAGTACATTGCAACATCATCTGCTGCTAAGGAGGCGGTTTGGATAAGGAATTTCGTCCAAGATTTGGGCGTCATTCCTAATGGAGTTGGTCCAGTTCCGGTGTACTGCGACAACACGGGTGCCGTTGCGCAAGCAAAGGAGCCTAGGTCTCACCAAAGATCCAAACATATACTGAGGAAATATCACATAATCCGAGATATTGTGGCTAGAGGTGACATAGTAGTTGAGAGAGTCGCCTCTGCGGACAACGTTGCTGATCCACATACGAAGCCCTTGCCAGGACCGTTGTTTGAAAAACATCGCGAAACAATGGGACTGCGTCTGATGAGTAGTTGGCTTTAGGGCAAGTGGGAGATTGTTAGAGTAGATGCCCAACTAGCCAACTTGTGGGTTTATAGACTCTTGTATTTGACAGTCTTTATATATGATATTCGCATTTATTTATGGCATTCTTTACTTTCATTGTGTTGTATGATGATTAACAATCGTGTTGAGTAAAGACCTAGAATGCGATATAGTGTATGTTAGATGTGATAGTGGGTATGACGGCTATCATGAAACACATCTAATAGTCACTGTGTATTCTGAATTAGTTCCTAGTCGATTGGGCCATCAAAATGAGGATAAGGCCGCCCGAGCTTGAGACTAGTATCTGCGATGCGAAGTACCATGTTTCATTGGCAGGAAACATTGTGATGTTCTGAGCATGCAGATAGATAGTGACCTGGTGATCTATCGAACTACCCTCGTTCGGACTTTCCAAGTGGTTACCATTTGTCGAGTGGATAAGTCCGAGGTCTTGGTTGTACTGATTAGTCCTCACGACTCGAAAAGTCATTGAGACTCTACATGATAGGCGTCTCACTTTGACTCGTTTGTCGACTCACTTGGGGTCATTAAGCGGCGGGATTGGGTGAGATCCCGATGAATGTAGGAGTCGATGCATCGTTGTCGAGGATTCACCGCTCGCAGACATGCGTGGATATCCTATGTTATCTGAGGAGACGATAGTGTATAAATATCTGGCCAGAGTACTAGAAGTGTTTTAGGTAAATAGGTTTACCTAGTTACACTCGCGATGTCACTATTCGATCTCCAAGATGTATGCATAGCTATCGGATCTATAGCGACTCTAGATTTACCAATGGTCGTTGATCTGATCGGGATATATGGATTGAAATGACCGTACTGTACGCTAACCACGACCAACTGGTTCTTGCAGGCACTATCAGTGATACCTAGGGGTGTTAGAGTAGATGCCCAACTAGCCAACTTGTGGCGTGTGGGTTTATAAACTCTTGTATATGACAATCTTTATATATGATATTCGCATTTATTTATGGCATTCTTTACTTTCATTGTGTTGTATGATGATTAACAATTGCGTTGAGTAAAGACCTAGAATGCACTATAGTGTATGTTAGATGTGATAGTGGGTATGACGGCTATCATGAAACACATCTAATAGTCACTGTGTATTCTGAATTAGTTCCTAGTCGATTGGGCCGTCAAAATGAGGATAAGGCCGCCCGAGCTCGAGACTAGTATCTGCGATGCGAAGTACCATGTTTCATTGGTAAGGAACATTGTGATGTTCTGAGCATGCAGATAGATAGTGACCTGATGATCTATCGAACTACCCTCGTTCGTACTTTCCAAGTGGTTACCATTTGTCGAGTGGATAAGTCCGAGGTCTTGGTTGTACTGATTAGTCCTCACGACTCGAAACGTCATTGAGACTCTACATGATAGGCGTCTCACTTTGACTCGTTTGCCGACTCACTTGAGGTCATTAGACGGCGGGATTGGGTGAGACCCCGATGCATGTAGGAGTCGATGCATCGTTGTCGAGGATTCAACGCTCGCAGACATGCGTGGATATCCTATGTTAACTGAGGAGACGATAGTGTATAAATCTCTGGCCAGAGTACTAGAAGTGTTTTAGGTAAATGGGTTTACCTAGTTACACTCGCGATGTCACTATTCGATCTCCAAGATGTATGCATAGCTATCGGATCTTTAGCGACTCTCGATTTACCAATTGTCGTTGATCCGATCGGGATATATGGATTGAAAGGACCGTACTATACGCTAACCACGACCAAATGGTTATCGCAGGCACTATCAGTGATACCTAGGGGATCATGGGACGATGTTGCTAGACGCT